>JAHDVE020010641.1:0-101395 GCA_022606495.2 Halesus radiatus
CTCATCCATCAAAAATAAACTAATCGGAGATTCGAATCTTCAGCCGGAGTTTTCTAATCTAGTTTCTGTATGATTAATTAAACCTTTGGGCAGAGACTTCTGGTATGAATTTATACATTCATTTTATACACGCATAATATGTAAAATAAAACGCGTAGTTGTTTTGCGTCGATTTTATGATTCTTCGTAGGGCTTGTTTTCTTATGATGTGTTATATTATTAGCTTTTTGACGTGTTTAATCATTCCCCATTGAAGTAACGCATTCGGGTAATATAATTTTATGACTGAAAACCTTTATTACTTTAATCGTAAACTCATTTTAAATTGCAATTCTACCACGAATATACAGTTCTATATTTATAAAATACATTCTTTTAAATTATGTTCATCTCACAAGAGTTCCCTTGTCTGTTCCGTGTAAAGACCGGGGAGCTGTATCTCCAGTGTTGTGAGATGGGTCTATGTGGGGGATGTAGGAAGGGATTTATTAGTGCGGGTCAAGACCCGGATTATATGAAGGAGGAAAAACAGATACCGGTAGCTCGTTTCAAATGTGAGCCGCGTTAAAAAAAATTAGTAGGAGAATCGATCCGTTCTCATGAAGTCAACATCAACTGTGAACGGGTAGTCCGCTCATGTCTGTCGATTCTCGCATGGTGAACTAGGGATCAATGCTGCTAGTTACTTCCAGCAGGCTCCATTGAAATACCCGTAGAACATACTGAGAATACCTACATTGCGTGTGTGCATTAGAGATGGCAACGGGTCTGTTAACAATGAGTTATTTCATTGGTATTTATCAATAACAATATACCCGGCACTTAGAATATAAGGATCCAACCAGAGATCGGTAAATATATCCAATCGTGATATTTATTTAAAAAAGAAGATTGATTACTATTTTAGTTAAAATAAAAAAATATATATTTTTATGTTTTATCATTTTTTAAATGTACATATAAAAATGTGTATTAGATTATCAAAATTAATGTCATAATGTTACTTCGTCGTGGTAAAGATGCATTCGAATAAATAGGTGTTAAAAGGGTATGTACTTGTTTGAAATGTAAGTAGTCGAAATTATTAAAAAATTATATGAATGGATAACCTTCTAAATTAATTAAAAATTACTTTGTAGTCACCACTTAATATATATATCAACATGTCACGAAAGCGATGATTTCCCCATCAGGAATATACAGAATACTTAATAATAATAACCGGTGTTTAGTTATGAATATTACATTTTCGCAGCTTTTGTTATGAGGATTTCAAATTGTTTTTTTATGTTGTTTAAATAACTTGAAAACGTCGGTAGATACGAGTATAAATTATTACGGTGATTAAGGGCAAATTCAGGAAAGGTTAATTAATGAAATTAAAAAAAATGTGATTATTTAAAAGAAATTATATTCATCCTTTCAAAACAGTTAGTTACCTCACAACACGCAGCGGAACCGCATCATTTTCCTAATAAAAATCATTGTCAAAATTTATTAAAATTCTTCTCTGCGCGACACCTCTGATGGTATCAGAACTCATACCTCACTCAAAAGCTAGCGATGCTATCAGTAGTAGCAGAAGCGGGTCCTGTAGGTTATCTGCACTTTTCAATCAGAGGATACCTCCTGCATCTCACTGCGAGGAGCGACAACTTCCAACTCCCTACTCTACGGGTACTTTTTCTCTTTATTTTTCGGGTTTATTTTGTTGTGAAGATTTTTGAAGCTTTTACATTGAGTGTTTGCCCCAATAAAAATACAACAATCTTGACTGTCGAGCAAAAATAAAAACAAATTTCGAACGGTGCCTTTTGGCGTCACGAAATTTGCGCATTTTTTTACTGGAATTTCTAGGTCAGTGCAATTATTTTCAGATCGCATAATCATTCATATGATCTCTGCAGCTTAAAAGTACTCATTGGTCTTTCAAAAATAAGATAAAAAATTATTATTTCGTCTAATTAAAAAATATATTTAAACTGATTCCGGGTTTAAACTATAAGTATAACGTAAAATGCTTTGGTGTATACAATATAACGATGAGGTGAACATGCCATAGAGAAGGAATAAACTTAACAAAATTAATTAAATCAAATAAAATACATGCCAATTTGTGAATTGCAGCTTTTCCCCCTATTTTCGTTGATGAAGCTTGGCAAAGTTTAATCAATGCTTCAATGCAAAAGTCTTTCCAAAATAAATACTAATTTTTCCAGCGGTTCAACTTTTCGTGTAATTGCATTTTAACACACGTCGTTGAAACTGAAATTCATAATTAAGCAACCATCTTGATTTCGCTCCGAATTTCGGGAGGAGCTTTCGGCAGCGAGTTTAGCGCCTCTTGCGGCAACTTTGAACACTTTTGGAAATGGGAAATTTCGGGTAGGAATGAGGAATTTCGGGGCGGAGAGAGAAAACATCCAAAGTTTGAAGTGGTAATCAGGAATCAAGATGACGCGAGTTCAACCAAGAAGGAACGGGGGTATATTTGGGTTAATAAGCAACAATCGCCCCTGGCAGTGTATTAAATATTCTACCCCTAAATTTAACCGGGGTGTTGGTGGTTATTCGACCGGTTTTCTAGATTTCAGGTGTAAATTTAACAGATTTACACGCAGAGATGTTAAATGCTCTGCGAACACACCCCCAAAATCAAAAAGTTGTTATTTCCGTTCGGTTTTGATATAAAACAACCGTATTTTTTTTTTTAAGTTTGTGTTTATTAATTATGGATATACGATTAATAAAGAAATAAATAAAAAAAGAAAAAATATTGTCTATCTAATTATTGTCTCTGGTTAAGAGCATTCAATTCTTAATTTAACTGTTTATTTGTTTTTCCAATTGTTTTTTAGTGATAATTTTTATAAATTCTTCATTTAGTTTATTAATTTTATATTTATTACAGGTGTTGTGAATTTTGCGCCCAACAGACTAGGCATATTCTCGTACATATTCGTTTTATATGCAGTGTAATAAAAAAAGACCATGAAAATGAAGCATGTATACATTAAGTAAAATGCGCTTATATGCTTAAAAACAGAGATAAGGCTGAAAATCTATGGTACGATTTGATATTTTGCTAAATAAAGTTAGGTAGGTATAAATAGATCTAACACAGAAAAGAGGAAAAGCAAGAATAAATTTTTACTTTGGATAAAGCAAAAAGGCGACCTAAAAATTATTATCAAATATCTAACTATCAAGCATATTCACTCCAGGGGAAATTAAGTAGAATGGAACGTCACATAAAACTATCATGGCATACAATCTTTGCTTTATTCACATGCTTACATCGTTTCATTCATCAGACTCACGCGTCATATACCGATATTCTCATGACTATTCTTTCTCCACTCGCTCTGCGTGTCCATACTATTGTTATGTATCTGTCATGTTGGTAGTTGTCAGAAATAAAATACGATGTTTAGGTTGGTAGCATTGTGGCAGGCTGGTCGGCTAGTTGTCTATCGCAGTGCTCCTCAACCGGTGTGCCGTGGCACACTGGTGTGCCGTGAGCCGAATACAGGTGTGCCGCGGTCAAATACAAAGTATTTGAAATTTTACAATTTTTCATCACGTATTTAATACACAATGACAAATTATTTTTCAAAATATTGTTCCGTTAGATGTTTCCTGGATTTACGTTAAAAAATAATATCGTCGCATTTCCGACAAAGCAATCTTAACACTACTTCCATTTTCGACGACATATATGTGAGCAAAGTTTTTCAACTCTTGTATTAATTAAAAATGATAAGCGGTCATGCTTTAAAAGGTCTTGACCAAGAACTTCGGGTTGCGCTAAATCGAGCCGAATATAAAACTTTTGTGTTCATTGAAACAAGCATTATAATGATTATTAATAAGACTGCCTAAAATAATATGTTATAGTTTTATGTATGTATACTTTTCAAATAAAAAACAAAAATTTATTGTGAAATTTGTGTATCAATTTAATATCTACAATATATATTTTAGCTTTTGGTGTGCCGCGGAATTCTAGGAAGAATTTTGGTGTGACTTAGATGAGAAAAGGTTGCGGAGCACTGGTCTATCGTATAACTTGAACTTGTCTGATGTCTGAAAATAAACGTCTTAAAGAAATCGTCTATAATTCAATTACCCGAGTGTAGACATTAACTATCTAAAGGTTCGTTTCTTAAAATTGATTCATTACGCTTCCATCCGCCTGCGCCTGGTTATACAAGGTATTACTCACATGCACCTCAAGAATCTGCTTTCTTCCTTTTCTTTTTCCACCAGTTGTGTGCTGTTAGCCTCGCTTACTTCCCCTTTTAAATTCTTAGTTTACACCACTGTTTAATGTACGAATATAATATATGTTTCGAAAGCGAAGCTTCCCTCATCAGGATATACAGTATACTAAAAAAATAATGACAAGTATAGACTAATTATAAACATAGAAAAATTATAATGTACGAATTGACAAATTACAAACACCAACAATTATTTTACAATAAGTGATGTAGGTGAGTAATTAATAAAAAATAATTGAAAAAATTAAATTAAAAATAATTGTTGTAAAATAAAAAAAATTCATGTGAGAAATTTAAAATGAAACTGTTTAAAGAAAATAACAAGGCATAAGAAAAAAATATTATGAAAATTTATATTAATTATGTTAATTTTATTAATAATGCAGCCGCAAAATAATTACACATCTATTTAAATTATTTATTTATATGAATACCGCACAGGAGTCTGGAGCCAGTGAGACTATGGCATCCCCAATTGGGGAATGTTGTGAGGCTGAAGGTATTGTGAAGGGGAAAGGAAAGAGGAAGGTGGGGAAAATACCTGGCTATTCAGATCTGGTCACCAAACACGGCTCTAACGCCATTTCAAGCAACGTTCTAATTCTGAATGGCGGTCTTTCACCAGGGCGATACTGAGAGTATCTTCCACTCTGGATGAAATTATTTGTTAATTTGCTTACTAAAACTGAAAAGTTCAATAATATCTCAGTTTTATTACGTTGGGGTAATTACAGTCTATTGACAATCTTTCCCCCATCACAACATCGCAGAAAACATTTCATGCAAAGGACCATTATACAAAGGATTCAATCGGAACAATCCTAGAAAAGTCGAACATCTCTGATCTTCCCTGGAGTCTGAAATGAACGGTATTTATGATACCTAAGCACGTATTAACGCTTTCACTTTTCAGTGCCATATTCCGGGAACATTTCTCCCGGCCGTTATTTGTGATTGCTAGCTGCCTATTCCAGAACTTTTAATTACCGTCGTATTTTATTACCGAAGCTGTTATTCAACTGAGGAAAATTTAACAGCTCTTAACTTTTGGTTCTTCCCGTTCCAGAAATATTATTTCTTCGGCAGTTTACGGCTCTTCCCCTATGTCACACCATTATTTTATTTTCGTTCGTTTCCCATCTTGAAATTATTTCAAGTTTCTGGTTTTCTTACCCTATCTTGTCACATTAAATGATTTTTTATGTTATGTTTTTCAACTCATTATCACTTATAGTACAAATTAGTCTATCTCCCGGAAGTACCTATTGTGAAAACCTCAGGCAACGGGAACACTTAAACACAATTTTTTTCTATGATTAATAAGAACTTTGTTCACACCGTTGTTTTTAATATATAAATATCTACATGCTTCAGAAGCAAAGCTTCCCTCATCAGGATTAACAATATACTAAAAAATAATAACAAGTATTGGAAGATAGACAAATTATAAACATAAACAAAAATGAACTCTCTTTTAATGTCCCTAAAGTACCTACTGCCCAAACCTCGCGCAACGGGAACACTTAAACACAAAATAATTCGGTAATTAATAAGAAGAACTTTGTTCACACCAGTGGCGGCTCGTGACTTTTGAGTGAGCTAGAGTTCTAAGATTGAAAAAATATGACATTATTGATGTTGAAGCCGAAAATTTTTTGTATGGAGATTTAGATTTAGATATCCATACAAAAACTGAAATTTTGAGAAAAAATTAAAATAATTTTCGGCTTCGACAACATCAATAACGTCGTATTTTTCAATCTTGGCACTCTAGCTTACTCAAAATTCACAAGCCGCCACTGGTTCACAACATTGTTTTTAATATATAAATACCTACATATTTCACAAGCAAAACTTCCCTGATCAGGATTATAATTAAACTAAATATTAATGAAAAATTATAAACATAAACAAAAATTAACAATGCCTAAGTAACGAAGATAGGTAAGTAATTAAATTAAAATGAAAAAATAATTGAAAAAATAAAAATAGGTCTTTTGACGAAAAATAATACATTTCATAAATGATAAAAAATAAATGCTTCGTTTTTACTACCTTCTTTAATAGTATATTATCTACATTTTCAAAATCAAGGGTTCCTTCTTCTGGATACAAAGTATACTAAAATTAAAATGACATACAAGTATTTATAGACACAAGCAAAACTGAATAGTAAGTGGTGGAATAGAATTAGAGGGAGGAGACAACTACTTAGGAATTAAGAAAATGTACATACAAATACCGGGGGTTTACAATAAAATTAGGTAAATTAGATATTTTTAAAATTAGAAAATTATCAGCAGTTAATTAAATATTATTGGTAACCAAATTCTTTTTAAAATAACCCAATTACTAAACTTGTTTTCACATGTATACCTAATTATTCCTAATAACCCCATTCCTCTAATCCCCCCCACCTGACCACTTATTTCGCAGTTTTGTTTATGTCTATAATTGTGCGACATTCAAAATTTAGTATACTTTATATCCTGAAGAAGATTCCATTGGTGCTGAAACATAGATAATTTATTATTAAAACAGTGGTCAAAACTAAGTTGTTTTATACGGCATTTATGATATTATGTTTTTAAAAGCATAATACAGTTTTTTTATGATAATATTAACAAATCTCAAATGAAATAAGAAATGGAAAAGGCCCAGAAAATAAAAAAAAGGTAACGGTTGCATCTGGGACTCGAACCCAGGACCTCTCGATCTATCTGTGACCAGCGCTCTCTCTATCCAATTGAGCTATTGCCTTCTTATTTCTTTCCGTAATTTTTATCGATATCAACAGAACTGAATCATCTTTAATTGATTCCCATATGTATATACATATTTGACTGTAATATGTATGTGTGATACGATATGTAAATATGAATAAAGCAAGATGTTTGTTCCAGGAAAGAGTTGTGTCAATCCACTCTGGCTATCTATTTCGAAATTAATAAAAATTAAAAATATGTCAATACCGCACAAGAGTCCCAACTTCTCCCTGCCGTCTAGACCCAGTGAGACTATGGCATCCCCAATTATGGTATGTTGTGAGGCTGAAGGTAGCGGAGGGGGGAAGGAGTTGGGTAAGAGGAAGGTGCGAAAGTATCCAGCTACAGATCTGGTCACCAAATATGACTGAAGCAATTTCAAGTATTTTTATTTTTTTATTTCTGAATGGTGGGCAATGGTGTTTACCAAGGTTATACTGAGAGTATCTTCCACTCTAGATCGTGCCACATACGCTATGTATTATTTTTAATGGTATTTTAAATGAACAACACAAACGAATTAATTTATATTTACTTGCGCCTGCCGGGATTTGAACTCAAACGGCGTGAACGTTAGATAATTAAATATCGTAGAACACGGATAATACGCGTCCCAATATGAAAACGTAGCAATCAACCAAAAAGTGAGATGTAATATTAATTTATTGTATATTTTGTCGATAACAGTTTCTGTTACTTTTATTCATGTGATGCTATTCTTGTAAATAGTATTTTATCATTTCATCAAATCGCCTGAATTCCACGCGTTACCTGAATCCCTCCGACTAAATGTATCAATTCACTTCATCACACAAGCGATAATAATCCTCCCCTGTATCATTATCATCCCTTAAGTCTGAGTACACAGTCGTTAGGTACCACGGTAGATCTACCCCCATTCGTACTACTACCACTACATTACTGCCGACTCTTGTGAACCAAAGTAGTGTTGGCTTCTGAAATATAATAATACGCACGTTTCTCAGCCTCTCGAAGCCAATTGCAAGCATTGCTTGAGGAACATTGAACATTATGAACATTATCTTTAAAACAAATAATGTAAGGTTTGGAATACTTGGCAGTTCCGATTTCATCACACGCAACGTCTCAATTTTGATTACTTTGGTTTTTATTGTAAAGCTCCTTGAAATGTAAATAATATATATATAAATGTATAAAAATATTTTTTTTACTGCCACTAACTAATTATTATATTTTCCATATATATAAATTTATATATATTTTAATACCGTTTTCGTTAACTACGTTGATTTAGTTTATTATTTTATTTCTCTCTACATTACGTCTTTTCTATAACCTTTTTTATGTTTATATAATAAATGTATGTATCAAAAAACGTATTAATAAAAAATAAATTATTAATAATAAAATTTAAAAAAAAAACCCATTTTCAAAAAAATAAAAATTGACGCTATAATTGCAATCACTATGATAAGTTAAATAATAAGGTCTCTTTTTCAAAAAGCTAAGAAAAAAAGTTGAGTTGATTTTATATTTTAAAAGAGTGGAAGACCAATTTGTCTTCTTACGATAATTTTTTTTTTGAATAAATTTTTCGTTAGGTATATTATACGTTATATAAGTTGTGGAAGAAAGGCCATCACTCATTAGTCCGACAGTAATCCTTTTCCAAAGTAGTATTCCTGCCGACACCCTGCGGCACCATTCCAGGGACATTAGTTCCCGTTTGGCTCACTCTCCCCCCCCCCTCCCCCCTTACTCAGTACCTACCTTACCTACGCTACCCCATCCTGCAATATTACACTGAAAACCGATGGAAGTGTATTGTGGGATGTGCCGAATATGCCATACGTTCATACTGTGCAAAAAACGTAGTCGCAATCTCTAAAAGGACGCCGTGTAAATAAAGATAGCATTTAAATTTACTTTAAATATAATCCCTATTCATACAAAAATGACCATAATGTAGGATAATTATAGTGCATATTTTCTCTGGCTTCATTTGATTCACTTGCATTCTTTGACACTTGCATTCTTTGCGAATCTCAACATTTTTCACACCATTATATCTGTCTTAACACACATCTCATTTCTACAGCATTCAAGTGAATTTCATACTTCATCTGCCAGTTCCATCAGGGTTGATATCAGCACCCCGTTGTGGACTGCTAGCTTCTCTTCTTTGGAGATTTTTTATTAGCGCCAACCGCGTTCAGTCATTCATTAATGGAGTTTCCTGGAGTTCTTTACTATTCTGTTACTGATTCCTCCCCAGCATACACGACTGTTTGATGTATTGTAACGTGTGGGGAGATTCCATCCGTGTTATTATTTCCAAATTTAATTAGTCGCTTAGAATTTTTTTTTATTATTTTAAACATCCTCAGTGTGATTAGTTTATTTGGTACAGAAAGAAACATCCGACAATTTTTTTAAGAAATTTCTAGGAAGTTTAGCTAGGAAATTTGTCCCGTTTTAACACGCATAGAAAATATATTTGTTATTGTGGATGGGCTTTGGAGGATAAAACATCATTGTTAGATAAAAGACTCAGCGTGAGTTTCTCCTCTCTAATATTTCTTGAAAGGTGGTTTTTAAAACTGCGTTTTAGTTTTTACTTTAAACCTCTTTTTTAAATTTTCATTAAGTTCAGGCATCTGAAGTTCTTACAATTCAAAACCACAAAATATCAGTTTCTATCATTATTTGAATCTACAACACAGATTCCCTGCATTTCCTCTGCGCCCTTGCAGTGATTTTTCACAAAAACAACAAGGTACAAATTTTTCGAATATTGTTATTATTAATTTAATGTGTCTTCTATAAAGAGATAATGCTTCAATATAAATTTTAGTTCTATATACAATGCTCAACTTAAACTTTATTTTTTTTCTTTCTTATTGATTTTAGTGGTAAAGTTCTACGTGACAAAATTTGTCTATTTTAGACTTGTGCTCTTTATACATTGCTAAATAGTTTTGGTATATCAAAATCTTTATTAATAATATCATATCAAGAAAAACAGTATTTCGTTTTTTACTTTTTTTATATTTTGAAGGTGTTTTCTTGCCTCACCCATTACCAATGTAACATAGTTTGTTAGATTCAACCCTTAAAATGTTATTATTGTGTTCATTTCATTAGTTCTCCCCTGGATAATAAATTGCTGCATGTTAGATGCTTTGCATACTAAAGATAATGCATTTTGCCGTTATTACCCCCATTTGATACAAACCCCTTAGCTTTTGCTCGTAAGAAAGCTTTTGTAAGTGTATTTACAGTGTATTTATTCATTTTAATAGCTTTGGCGCGTATTTAAAACAAATGGCCTGAAAGGTATCATAAAATGCAGTCGATATTAATAGGTAAAGAAATGGACAATCTCCATTATTTTGTAAATTATGGTACCTTATTTATATGATGTATGTTTTCTATTAATGAAGTTTGGAATCCATACATTTAATCTGAAGATACAAACTCTCTTCTCTCGTTTTTCTGTGATTTGCTAATAGAATGTCTTGGATACTTTCTTTCCTTTCCTGTCTTGACAAATTATCTCACAATGTTTTCAAACATTTTCGCTCTCTAAATAATAATGTTTATTTTTGTCATATTCCTGGTTATATCCCATTTAAATGCATAAGTACGTTTAAGGTATTGTTCTTACTATATGAAAGCCCATCTAGAGTGATAATCTTCAAAAGTGCATACTATTTAATCATTGAAGAAGATAATATTAACATATCCTAAATGAAACATGAAACCGAAAAAAAAACAACAAAAAAACAAAGATATCAGTCGCATCTGGGACTCAACCATAGGACCTCTATCTTTCCGGGACAACCGCTTTTCCTTTACGCTTTTAATCGGATATTTATCGAGACACTATTTACGTTGCAATCGTATTCGCGAAGAACTTTGTATACATCGTAAAGATAGCTGCCAATAATATGGGATTAAAAATTAGAGTATGATATTGACAAAGTCTTGAATTTGAAATATGATATCAATGAAGATGACATAAATTGAACTTGTCTCATTAGCTAATTTGGTATAGCGGTTGTCCCGGAAAGACAGAGGTCTTTGGTTCGTGCACCAGATGCCACAGAACTTTTTATTTTCTGTTTCATGTTTTATTTAGGTTATGTTAAAATTATCTTCATCAATGATTAAATATTACAATGAGGTTTTTAAACTTCAATATAATAATTAAAAATGAAATAATTGTACATACTATTGCTTAATGTAAATGTTAACCATCATTAAGTCTGGTACCTCTACAACCCGATGTTTGTACACGGTGCAGGGTATTTATTTTAAGCCGTCCTAAAATCAGGAGGGTTGGCGTATAGATGTTTTACATAAAAAAACCAAGATATTCTTTTATTTTTAATTTTCCTCCTTTCCGTTTTGAATAAATGAAACCCTTCTGTTCGCATAATATACCTCCAAAAACCAAAAAATCTTACGTAGTAGAAGTTTTATACCCACAAAATATCCTATTTAACTCATTTCACTTTCAAAATTCGTATGTAATTTCTCGGGGAAATAATAGGGTGAATTCGGGGTAACCACCGACCCCAGAATATTAATAATATGACCACAGATAATAAACCAAGTGTGACTCGGGGCGGACCTAATACACACATACATCTACAGGGAGGACGTTCATACACGGAGCACGCGTGCCCGTTTGTGATAGCACCAGTGTGCCGAAACGTGCCCGCCAAATAGTGAAACGTCATCAAGTCGGCTTATCTCGGGTGCCGCCATTATACGCGGCTGTTTGCCCGGGCCCGTCGATGATTTATGGGTCTGCTAGGCCCCAAGTACATCCAGTGCGTCGACAGTCGGCCTCTGCGCCGGCCCTTAGAACAACGGCCCCCGAGGGCGGATTCCGCTACATTTTGCAATTCTAATGATTGGCTTTTTCTGTAACTTGCGCTTACCACTGTGACGATACAGTGTTCCCGTTTTGTTGATGGATCTAGGATCTAGGACCGTTGCATAATATGCAACGCTTAGCACGGTGTTATTCTTGTAACGATGCAAGGAAAATAAGTATCGACCATAGATACAGCTTGATACGGATGACTTTGCAGGCAGCCAAAGGACGAGGTACTTGTTTTAAAACTACTTTTTTATGTATACCTGCACAAAGTCTACTCTAGTGACGACACCCACGCAAAGTTCCTCGTGTTAAGCCATAATTGATGTATTTTTCATGTACACATTTTAAAATATTGTGTTTTAACACCTCTTCTCAGAGTGTAAGATGTTTTCGATAGTCTCAGTATCGCCAGGATAGGGCTTGTTTCTACCATTATATTTTATCTCTTATGAAAATATTGTTTATCTTCGTATCAAGAGACACCTCTATCAGTATTGCATAATCAAACAACCTTACGGAGGTTTAATCATTCGATAGGACGCGCGATGTACAAATATACGTACTCGTATATAAATATAGGAATACATACATCACTTTTTTAATAAACATTATTTTTTAATGTAGCTTTTACTAACAAATTTCCAAACTATTGGGCCACCACTAAAAGTGGCTAACTCAAGAAAATACCACAAATGATTTATCTGTAAATTCTATACTGATATTTAGGAAAATGCGTAAGGTTCCAAAAGACACAAATTCTCAAATTTTAAACGATTTACCTATAATTACAGTATTCCTGTATTTCAAACAGATATTAAAAGATTACACTTTAAGAATTATTGTAAACCTTTAAACCTTATATATTTTCTTAATTACCCGTATGGATTTTACAGAATTCGTAGTGGTTCACGAATTTTTAACCTGCAAAGTGTGTATTTTTGCATGCTGACCGTTAACCCTTACGCGTTTTAAATGTTGATTCAATGTATTAAAGATTCCAGTTACCTGTCTCTAAGCAGCCATTGTCTATTGAGTATCATAAATGCGTATATGCCGTTAAAAAAATGTAAATGCCCAGATTGCCGTCAATGAAATGGATCATCGAACTTATGTACTTTTCTTCTATTAGCCATACCTATTTGAAAGATTCTTAAAAATTTGAACCCCTGCGAGAAACACGAGAGTTCGTCTATTTATACTTAAATTGTACCTCAAATACCTTCCCACAACGGCGCAACACCGCGTTTATGCCTCAAAATCGCGTCGGCCGTATACCGTCACATTTCCATACGTTATGATATCGTTCCATGTATCATGCCACGTCATTGTTATGGGCGGTCGACTCCGCGGTTATGTACGCATTAATTTTTTTCAAGCCGTGTTTAATTGCAATTTATAATGTGGGGCATGTGTGCGGTAGAGCTCCATGTATTATTTTGCGTGCGACCGACGGGCGTGTGGAAGGGTTCAGTTCGAACGTTACGACGCAATAAAAAGTATTGGTCCCTCTGCGAAAAATAATATACGCTTCGGCTAGTAATATGTATTAACAATAAAGATTTTGAATTAAACGTTTTCGCTTTTGCCTTTAGTGACTGTAATACACATCTGTCTTATTTATAATTTGTGTAAGTAAATACGAATTTATTTTACTAAGCCATTTTGAAGTGAAACAGTTGTCTCTTTTTAAATTAGAAAATTGTGTTTCTAGAAATGATGTAATTTGACCCCGTGCCCTTTATTAAGATAGGTGCCTGGTTGTACGTGTCAAATTATTGCTAGTAGGTATAGGTAGTAACTACTTGGCTTCGTCCGAAATTTAGCACATTTTATGGGCAAATTGATATTTACAAAAAAAGCTCTTGAATTAAAATGACATCGAGAAGTATTTGACATATAAATTCCATGCAGAGAAAGCTGTTCAAAATTTTATGACCCCAGATCTCACTGTTTGATAGGTTTTGCTACTTATAAAAACGGATACCTCGTGGCGTACAGTCCTTAAAGGCTGAAAATGTGTGCCTACCCTAAGAAAATTAATCCAAATAAAGAAATAGAAAGATAATAGAAAAAAGTATTTTTTTCTAAAATCTTCGAACATCTGTGAACACGTATCACGTTTCGCTTAACCTTAAGGGGAATATACTAACCAAAAATATTTGCTATCAGCAGTGTGTCTTATGTCACCACGAACATATGTAATAGGCACAAAATTCGCTTGGCAAACAAAGTCTAGAAATGTTTGTTGTAAACGCAAAAAGCGGGTTTTTTTTATATATTTTGTGAAGAATTTTATAAGAAAGAAAAAAAATTCTAGGGATTCCTTCAGAAATAATATTAGCTAAAAAGCAGTATTTTTTTAAACTTATTTATTATATGCGTTCATAACTTTTTATTGAAGAAAAGTGTATTTTTCGCTTATATTTTTTACAACGTAATTTAGAAATTTATTTTATTTCTTATCAAGGGAATTTCTAGTAAAAATTTGAATTTATTCAAAGCATATTTTTGTAGATTTCATAACGTAAACCGATTCGTAGTATAGAACCAGAGAAATAGTGATTTAACTGACAGCTTCGCCTTAATGCACAACTGTTAAAAGTCGTAAGGCCCATTAATGCCAGATATGAAGTTACTCTCAATCAGTGAACCGAAAATCGTTAGATGTGCCTATGCTGATGTCCCCAATAGTTCATAAGACATATCCACTTCTAGGCTCCTGACAGGTCAATCAAATTAACTGTCGGAGAAAAAAAAATTATTTAAAAAATTTGGTCCAATTTCATCCCATGTAATAAAAAAATCTTGATAACTGCGGGCACACGGACACGCCCATAATACACATTCTATATATTTGTTTCTTCAGTTCTCACTACCAAGTGCACTCGCAGTCAAAGTAGGCAGCTTTTTGTAAAATGTAGGCACTATCAGCATTGACCGAACAAAGTGCATTCATTATTGAAGCATCTATCGTGACACATGTAAAATGCATCGCGGATAGCGCTTTTTATAAACCAACGAATTGTGTTCTGTGTTCTACTGGTAGTTTTACGTTCGAATTTTTGCATTTTGCTTGTGCATTTTTTTTTAAATTTTGACCCCAGGGTTTTTTTTTTATATTTACCTATATTTAAATATTGTGATTTTTTCTGCTTGCATTCGTTGGGCACCGTGTTATGCTTATCGGAGTATTCTTCAGAAATGACAATGCGTATTTCTTTGTGTGAAAGAACAGTCAATGTAAACGCAGTGTACCGCAACGACATGCAAATTGACAATAATACTACCTACATTTGGTGACAAATCAGTTAACAATCAAAATAACTCGACTAAAATAACCTATCTATCTAACGTAAGCGCCGTTTCCCCAGCGAGGGGATAGACTGCCACACGACTCTGTCTTGGCACTCATATTATTTATTCTTTTATACATTGTCTCATATATTGATTGATGTCGCATAATGACAAGCAAATTGATGAAGATTTTTGTGATGATCTAAAACCCAACCGAAGTATATTTACCAATAGATCGTGTTATTTAAGTTACTAATTGTTTTCATACCTATTGAACACAATTTATAATATGGTGTTTAAAGGGATAGTTAATATTCATGAACACAGCGATCATGAAACTTTTGAATTGTTCACTTTCAAAATTAAACAACAAGAAAGTAGGTAACTGTTTGCCTGTAATTTTGAGTTTAGCTGTTGATTATTAATACAACAGAGATCCTTGCTTTCCAAAGTAATTTCAACTTTCAAGTGTTACACTTATTACGGAACTATATCCGCTGTAATAATAAGCATTCGAATATTTTATTAAGTAAAGGAGATGCAAGAATTTTGAAATAGGGTGCCTTTACCAAAATTTCCAATAGTATTGTTGCGAATTTGTCTGGATTGTTTGTTTAAAAAGGCGAGCTTCTTTGAGCATACGTTAATAAACTTCTGATATTATACTATTTATCATCATCAGCCATTATCTATCCACTGCTGGGTGAAGATCTAACATAGCTGCTTTCACTCTCCTCGGTTCTTTGCGCGTTGTCACGTATTTCCGTCCAACGAGATATATTTAAAAGTTGTCCAAAGAAACGAAGCTAGCAGTCCCCAATGGAGTGCTGATACCAACCCTGGTCTATGGAAGTGTGGCATGAAATTAGCAGAGGAAGATGAAAGTAAACTGAATGCCATAGAAATGAGATCTCTGAGGCGAATGTGAAAAAAAAACATGTATGGTCGTGTGAAAAATATTGAGATTCGTAAATAATGCAAAGCTGATGTAAGCGTCATGAGCAAAATTAAGAGAGACGCTTAGGTGGTTTGGGCATGTAGAGCGAATGAATGAAAAAAGAAGTGTAAGAAGAATGTATGACGCGAATGTGAATGGAAGAAGAAGCCGGGGACGCCCGAGGAAGACATGGCAATATCAAATACTGAGTCGGGCCATGTCAGAAGTCGGAATAATAGAAGAGAATGTATGAGACGATGTATGAATGTGAATGAAGCAAGAAGTGTATGCCGAAATTGAGTTATTTGGCGGTCCGTCCTCTCTGCCTACCCCTGCGGGGAAACGACGCGATGGTTAGTAGTAGTAGTTGTAGAGATATATTTATGAATTTTTGCGTGTTAATGGGTCTCATTACCCACGAATCTAAATGTTATCTCCTGATTACACAACGGACAATGTCATGGTATTTGGAGTTTATTCCTAAACAACGTATCGAAAAAAAAATCTGTTCATTTTTATTAAATTCAAATTTTACTCAATTTATTTGTATTTCAATAAATTGTCAATAAAATTTGTTTGATAATAAAGTGCGTTTTACCCTTATGATAGCTAAGTATATTTGTGGTTATTTTTTCACGGTTCGAAGTCATTTTCTACTTTTATAAAGCGAGTTTGTTGTGATATTTCACAAAACCGAAACATTATCAAAACGTTTATTTCGAAAATCCTTTCGATTGAGTTGGTGAAATAACACACCAGGAGCGCAGAGTTCCAAGAAGCGTTCTGTAATTATTCTGCAATCGCCTTTTCCCGTAATAAAACAACAAGACATCAAAAGACACTGTATCGGAGAATACAACATTATGCTTTTCTTTACAGCTTTCAATGGCGATACGCTCAACGAGATGTGAATCATAAGACAATGTGAATTAAACAAACGGTTTTACTTTTTGTTTTATTTTGGTTACTGAAACAACACCAGTGCAAATGAGTGTTTAAAATCAGTTTTTTTTTTTCAAATTATTGTGGTTTTTTTCGGTTGTCTTCAATATGGAGTCGTCCAAGCAGTTGTTTTTGGGATTGTTGATGGTGTTGGTGATGCGGATAGGATGGACATTGGCCCTGGGGCTGGGTTGGCAGACCAATGCCTTCACCAATGTGGCCACTGTAGTGTCTCCATCGGACTATGAGAACTCTTGGCATTTCTACTACGAGCAGCCCTGCTGTTCGTCTACTACTTTCGTTGGGAAAGGGAAGCACCACTTCAGACATAGAAAAGGTAAGACATTTTTATATTGTCATAAACAAATTAATTAATTTTATTAGTAGGTTTTAACTGGAGAAACCCGCAATACAGCCCATTTCGTACGTGAAGTATAAAAAAGTTTTTTCCCTTAAAAAACCAATTTGTTTTATATTATTTATTGCTCTATTCCAGTGATATGCAAATTAATGCTTGACGTTATCTGATCTTCTCTATTTGCCTAACCACAAAATATATCTTTAAAGGGCTTCAATCCGCTAAACATTCTCTGCTTGTGATTTTGATCAATAAATATGTATTCCGTTACTCTTAATCAACTTGTTTTTATATCTAACTAAAATAAAATATTGTCTTCATGTTGACGAGAACAATTTCATCCTAAACCTAGTTTAAATAGTAGGTATACATTAAAAACAGTAATTTATGTTCATCTAGACTTGTACCGTAATATCGATGAAAAATATCATTTCATTAAGTAAAACATATTTCAATGAAACTCGATACTTATCGCATGAAGATTTTGTAATTTTTTTTTTAAACGAATATCGCACAAGAGTCCCAACTGCTCCCAACCATCTGGAGCCAGTGAGACTATGGCATTCCCAATTGGGGAATGTTGTGAGGCTAAAGGTATTGGAGAGGGGAAGGAGAAGGGGAAGAGGGAGACGGGAAAATACCTGGCTATTCAGATCTGGTCACCAAACACGGCTAAAAACCATTTCAAGCAATGTTTCAATTCTGAATGGTGGTCTTTCACCAGGGCGATACTGAGAGTATCTTTCACTCTGGAACGTGTTCAAATACTCTATATATTATTTTTTAATTAATTATTTGTGAAACAACACAAATTAATTAAATAAAATTTACTTGCGCACGCCGGGATTTGAACCCGCAACCTTCGGATTCGTAGTCGAGGGCCTTACTCCTCGACCATGGAGGCCGTCTGAATAGAATTTATATAGCGCAGTTTTGTGATATTTCGCTTCAATTGCGCTTTACTATAATAAACTTAACGTTAATGATTTACTAATTCCATTCAGTGATATTCTAACAGTGCTCCTTTCATATTCTATTGGTAAACATATTCTATTTATACATTCTTAACATATTATATGCATTCTTACTTATTCTTAACACCTAATAAACTTACAAAATATTATACAGTTTGTACGAAGCGATACAAAAGAACACATTCATAATAACAGTGCAAAAATCGCAAAAATATTTTAAGACAGGAGTCAGGTTACGTTCAGCAATAACTGAGTTTACATAAAAAAAAGTGAAATAAGAAGGAAACCGAAACCAAACAACTATCAGAGACTTGAGAAAATGTCTTTTTACAATAAATCGAGGACATGTTAAAATTTATCGACAGTAGGATTTTTTAAATAATTTTGTTTTTAAAGCCCGTTTAAATTCCGTAAATTTCAAGTGTAGTAATCGATAAGAATATTTTTATGCTTCGTTTAATCGTATCAATAATGTTTATTGAATACCTGATACACTTATAACTTATTTTCAACCACGAACATACAATAGAGTGTTTGTGTCTGTAAAAGTCCTCTTATGAATCTGTGCTATTTAAAAAAAAACGTGTGGGTTATATCCTTTTCATGGTTGATATCTCATCATCAATCAGTTATACTTGCGCAATTATGTAATTAATTCAAGTTGTCTTTGTATTGCGACAAAATCTGAATCACACACGCGATATAGCTATTACCGCTCATTATAGGTCGCCATGTTGCCAAGACGGGCCCCAAACGGCTTCATTAACATTACATTGTTAAATTAAGCTTATTTATTATTAGACACGATAGTTTGTGTACAAATAATGCTTACGATACATCGGCAAAGAGTGCGTAAGATTGGTAATTTCTTTTTAAAAATACCCCAAATTAAACTACGTGAATAAAAATAACACTTTGATGATTTGTATAGCTCCAAAGAAGCGAAGCTAGCAGTGCACAAAGGATTGCTGATACCAGCCCTGCTTTATGGCAGTGACACATGGAACTAGCAGAGGAAATTAAGAAACTAAACTGAATGCCGTAGAAATGAGATCTCTGGGGCGAATTTGTGGTAAAACAATTCGTGTGAAAAATGTGAAGATTCGTAAAGAATGCAAGGCTGATGTAAGCTTAATGAGTAAGATTAAGAAAGAGACGCTTAGATGGTTTGTGCATATAGAGCGAATGAAGGAAGAAAGCAATGCAAGGAGAATATCGGACGCGAATGTGAATGGAAGAAAAAGCCGGGGATGCCCGAGTAAGACATGGCATGATCAAATGAATAAAATACTTTAGCCGGGCCGTGTCAGAAGTCTGAATAACAGAAGAGAAAGTATGAAGCGATGTATTAATGTGAATGAAGCAAGAAGACTTAGTGACACTTAGTGTATTCCGAGATCTAGTTATTTGGCGATTCATCCTCTCTGCCCACCCCTCCGGGAAAACATGATGGTTAGTTAGTTAGTTAGTTGTTTAGCACCGTTTTTTTTTTGCCAAAAATCACCCCAAGGGCGCTGTACAAATACATTTTTTATGTATGTAATATACATACTCTTATATTATTTTTTTTCAAAGGCTTTGTCTTACTACTATGGATTATCTAATACAATAATGTTGTATCTACCAGCTCATCGGTTAATAACCTAACTAAATGTACAATGTATCACCGTTGTGGGTGATGCTGCATTAATATCTACTGATTTCTATAATATACAGGCAGGTAATATACAAGACTATTCTACCTGGCAGATCACTTCACGAGTAAACAAATTTTAGACCAATACAGGAGATTAGTGATTACGGCAGAAAAAAAATCAATAAATTTCAGAAACATAATAAAATAAACGTAGAAAAAAAGATAACGTTATATTTTATTATCTAGTTGAGTAGATTTGAGAGATACAAAAAAAAATAATAAAAAAAAACATGAAGGTTTTCTGCTCAGTATATAGGTATGTGGTTTGAACGTATGATTTTATGTCTATTTTTTAAAGGTCAGTTTGCCTTCAATATATTAAATTGTAAAATTAAGATATTTTTTCACGCACCAGTGGATATGTGGTATCTTGGTATTTCAAACAAGTACCAGCTCTTCTTGTGCCACCAATCTTCTAATAATTGTAATAGCAATAGAAGATGAGGATAAAATAGCAACTGTAAAAATCTTTATTAAATTGATAAACTTAAGTTTTTAAGACAAGATTTTTGTGCATAGCGCAAAAGGTAACAATTATTTTTAAAAACAATAATTATTAGCCTGAAACACTCATTCAAATTGAAAAAACCTCCCGAGAAAAGATAAATGTCGCCGGCAGGACACGAACCTGCATCCTTCTAATATCCGGTCAGATGCTCTACCATTGAGCTACGTCGGCTTATCACAAACCCGCCAGGTTAATCAATATATACTAGTGTTTCATTCTATAATTACGGTTTTTTATTATATTTCACCTGTAAACAACCAACTTTATTAGTATGAGGAAGGCTTGTAACGGCTAAATCCCTCAATAGGTGGCGTCGAGACAAATTATGTCTACATTTTATTGGTGAAAAATGTTTTGACTTGTCAAATATTTATTAATTGATAAACTAAAGTTTTTAAGACAAGATTTTTGTGCATAGCGCAAAAGGGTAACAATTATTTTTATAAACAATAATTATTAGCCTGAAACACTCATCCAAATTGAAAAAACCTCCCGAGAAAAGATAAATGTCGCCGGCAGGACGAAAAATCTTCTCTAAGCTTAAATTTTCTAATAAAACTGTTTATCTGAAGCGACCTTCTAGGTGAGTATGTTTTTCTATATCTGTTTGTACATAATTAAATAGAGAATATGAAGTGATATTTGTACAGCGACCTTGAGATGATTTTTCACAAAAATGGCGCTATACAAATCATCCAATTATTATTATTATTATTGTGTTCCGAAAAATCTATGTAACAATTATTGTACTCTTCATGGTGTTACTTTTCTAGCGTGATTGTAAATTTAATGGATCCCAATTCATGGACTTCTTAGAAAAGAAAGCTCATCTAGTTTATTTTGTAACATTGCATGAAATGTGTACAAAAATAATTACAAACGGTTATATCAAAATACTCAGGCGCCACATGTTGAATAGTCACGCAAGCCTTGTACTCAAATACATTAATTTCAATTAAATAAGCGAGCTAAATAATCGTGCTAGTCAAAAGTAACAAGGCATTTAATTACCCACATATTCCGGATAACAGAACAAGAATGCCATTTTTGTGTGCTTACTGTACTGTAAAATTTATTTCATTACACTATTTTAGGTCTAATTTTGTAAGAATACAACTGAAATTAACACAATGTGGGGTAAAGTATATTAAGAACGCTTTGTCAAAAGGAATGGTTTGGTTGTATAGAATTTGGAATTTATTTGTAACAAGTGGAAATATATTTTTGGTGAGGGGTCGCTTGCTTTGTTAGAGTTTTGACTCAACATGTTTGCTTCTAAATTCGGGTCCCACCATCTGTCGTTTGACATCTGCTATCTTTATTGACTAGTTGTAATAGTCAGAAGTTAGAAGTAAGAAAGGGATCGAGTAATATGCGGTTAGAAACTGGAAGATCGTTTTAATAAATCATTAGAACAACAACTGTAATTGAGTAGCAGTGCCGAAAGTTGAAATAATACAATGGTAGTATTAACCTTTAAACAACAAGAAAATGATAATATTGTATTCTAAACGAAACGTTAAAATGTTGATAAAGTATTTAAATTTCTTAGCTAAGCTAGCCGGTTAGTGCTTACCTAAAGTCACTAATAGAATAAGTAAAAAAAAATCGCGAATCGGTGCACAAATGTGTCCACAGACCGCAATACTGTAAATAACTAAATGCTTTAAAAAAATAAAAATAAATGTTAATATCTATTAAAAACTACTTAGGCTTTTCAAGTTCATTTTATAAATATTCTCCAGTTCTAAAAAATATAAATATTTCAAATAAATACCAACTCTTCTGGTGCCACCAATCAATAGAAAAGACAACATCAATAGAAAAGGAGGATGAAATAGCAACTGTAAAAATATCATCTCTATGTTTAAATTTTCTACTAAAACTGTGTTTGACTGAAGCGACCTGCCAGTTAAGTATATTTTTCTGTATCTGTTTGTACATAATTAGATAAAGAATAGGAAGTAATATTTGTACAGCGCCCTTGAGGTGATTTTTCACAAAAACGGTGCTGTACAAATAATCCAATTATTACTATAAAATGAATACTCTAAAAATCATACATTTTTTGGATATTTGACTTCTACGTAATCTAATTAAATCTGTTAACCCTTTCAAAACCAATAACTTGATTTTGTGAAATCAATAGCCCCGTATTGCTTGTAAAGGATATTCCTTATAGCAAATAGAATATATCTGGTACTATCAACACCATAATATTGCTGTTATTTCGAATTCAATACGCGTGTTCGGCAATATTATGTTTCTCCAAACATTATTTTAAAGGTTAATCACATGTTTCTGTTGAAATTAATTATTATATTTTATGTGTTTAATTTGATGGGTAAATAAAAATGATGTATACCTCTGTATTATAAGTTTCTCGACTTACACCCAGTAAGGCTCAATGTTCTAAAATATTTCCAATACCGTATGAGATAATATTTTTTTAATATTAAAAACAATCACAAAACTCGAAAATGCTGACAAAATATTATTTTTTTTATATTGGGTAGAAAAGGTCTTGTATTAAAACGGTTGAATAAAAATAAAACTAAGACCTTTTATAGCAGGTCACTTTAATAAGGCGCTGTGTGAAGTGATTTCTCAACCTCCTAGCATACAATAATAATCCATAATAAACTTGGCACTTCTTTTAATTTTTATGTTGACTGTTTATCGAAACAAAAAGCCGAAATCTTTCCGTAAGTCCGCTTTCCGTAAGAAATGTTTAAATCTATTTATAATTTCGTATTTGAACCTAAATAGAATTTTTGAGCTTTTTAGAATTTTATGAATATTCTTATCCAGTCCTAAAAATGAAAAATAGCATTCTAAATATTTCAAATAAATTCCAATTCTTCTTTTGCCACCAATGTTTTAATAAATGTTATAATGCTTTGTCATTTTGATTCCTCCTTCCTCTTCCAGACGATTCTTGCGGTCATTCGCTCCTCTTTACTCTTACTCTTTTCTTACATCCCTTATATACTGCTAGGAAGAAGAAGGCGGGGACATCCGAGGAAGACATGGCACCATCAAATGAATCAAATATTTCTGTCTCTGAAATCGGAATAATACGAGTATGAGAATGTATGAGACGATGTATGAATTTGAATAAAGCAAGAAGTGTATGCTAAGATCGAGTTGTTTGGGCGGTCCGTCCTTTCTGCCTACCCCTGCGGAGAATCGGCGTAATGGTTAGTTAGTTAATGGAAAAGTAGGATGAAATAGCAACTGTAAAAATCATATCTTCTCCATAAAACTGTATTTTTCTGAAGCGACCTTCCAGGTAAGTACGTTTTTCTTTATCTGTTTGTACATAATGAGATAGAGAATATGACGGAATATTTGTCCAGCCCCCTTGAGGTATTTTTTTTCACAAAATCGGCGCTATACAAGTTATCCAAAAATTATTATTATTAATGTTTAAAATGCCTCTTACGAAGGTTCCAACACAGGTAAAATATGACACAAATGTATAATTAAAAATAATTAAAAATTCCATACTTCACAACCGTACATAAATATTGCTAAGGATTACAATTTTCCTACTTATTACAGTACCTACCTACAATGTTTGATTTATTTAATAATAATAATAATAGTAATATGAATAATAATAATAATAATAATAATAATAATAATAATAATAGTAATAATAATAATAATATTATTATTAATAATAATAATAATAGTATTATTAATAATAATAATAATAATAATATTAATAATAATAATATTAATTATTATTATTATTATAATTATTAATATTATTATTATTATTATAGTAATAATAATAATAATAATAATAATTGGATGATTTGTATAGCGCCGTTTTTGTGAAAAATCACCTCAGTTACAATCCATAACCCACACATTAATATTACAATCACAATCAATCGGTGTTATCTTATAATACCTGCTCATGAATCTTTTATGTCATGGTTTTAATTTGCATGTATATATATATTATAATAACATATATACTATGTAGTATATCTGTTATTTTACAATTATATTAGGTTAGGTTGGTTAGTGTAAAGCGCACTTGAGGTGAACCTTCACAAAACTGCGCTATAGAAATTAACCCTTATTATTATTATTATTTATTTCACACGATATTGCATATTACACGATAACTGTAATCGTGTCATGTTTTCTGTAACATACCTACCACATTACGAAAACTGGTCAAACTTTTATCCAAGTGAAACAGTTTTTATTAAAGACCTCCAATGAGGTGGGTATATTTCTTTCAATAGCATCAAAGAACTATAGGAGGTGGGAGGTAACGTTTAAAAAACGTGCAAGTCGTGAGATCGTACTCATTTACACGAAAAAAATCTTAATATTTCAATTTGGTTTTTACCCTCGAAAATCCCCAGGTAACCGTGATCTGAGATCTTAAAAGCGACTATTAAAAGAGTCTACCTGTAATTTAGGAGGCTGGTATTAATTATGAGAGCTCGCAGGATTAAATCTCGCCCGGCAAAGCGAACATTATGTTAAATCACTTAAGACGTGCTAATCATGTACCTGAATGCCTTGTGGATTCCATTGAAGCTGGAGAGATAACATCTTCTGTTTGTCAAGATAAATTATTGTTCCTCGTTTTGTTCTTCGCGTTTTTGACTACATCCGTAATTAGTTTTGTGGTATTATCTAATTATTTGTTCGGAGGTGTTTTAATTTATAAAATGTGCAAATTAAATTGACTTGCTCTGGAATAACTTTTATACATGTTATGTCAAATTAATACCTATTTATGTTTATTATAGTCGTAGTTACAGTTATTTTTTCACTCGGTTAGGCGCCCTTGAAATAACATTTCACAATAATGGCGTTCGTGAAATTATTAATTAATTAAGTGAATATATTTTTTTTTAATATCGTTTGTGTATAGATAAAAGGGTGTAAACCACATTAAAGATAATATCAATGGCGGCTCGTGACTTTTGAATAGCTAGAATGCGAATATAGAAAAAAATGTTATTGCTGTTGTTGACGCAAAAAACATATTTTTTCCACCATCTAAATCTCAATACAAAAGATAATTTTTTTGTTAAAAATATATATCGTTTTCAGCTAAAAAAACATCAATAAAGTCGTATTTTTCAATCTTAAGACTCTAGCTCACTCAAAAGTCACGAGCCGCCACTGGATAATATGTATCTTACTAACTAATCATCATGCCGTTTCTCCGCAGGGGTAGACAGAGAGGACGGATCTTGCTTCATTCAAATTCATACATTATCTTTTGTTATTCCGACTTCTGACATAGCCAATTATGTCAATATGTATCTTTTATGTTATTCCGACTTCTGACATAGCCAATTATGTCAATATGTATCTTTTATGTTATTCCGACTTCTGACATAGCCAATTATGTCAATATGTATCTTTTATGTTATTCCGACTTCTGACATAGCCAATTATGTCAATATGTATCTTTTATGTTATTCCGACTTCTGACATTGCCAATTATGTCAATATGTATCTTTTATGTTATTCCGACTTCTGACATAGCCAATTATTTCAATATGTATCTTTTATGTTATCCCGACTTCTGACATAGCCAATTATGTCAATATGTATCTTTTATATTATTCCGACTTCTGTCATTGCCAATTATGTATCAATTATATAGTATACTCGTATGTAATAATTCTATTAATTTTAATATTATCAGCAGACTCAATTAAAAAAAAAATACGCGTGTACCTACATGGGTAATAAAAGGTAGATACTATAATAATATGCTTGTTTAGACGCAATATTTATTAATTCACATTGTATTATTTGAAATATATTGTTTTTAAGATCATCAAACAACGTTCTTTAGGAAATTCATTACAAATAGCATAAATCGGTAAATACTGAATGGTGTTTTTTGTTTTGTTTTTTTTTTTTTACCTGGCCATGCTGGTGGTAGATTTGTTCCGGTTCTGATTAATTCCTTAATTTTTCAAAATCTTGGAGTTACAAATCCGTTTGAACTATATCCCTCTGCTCAAGCTCAAGTAAATTTTTTTTAAACTTGATGGGGTACGCGTGACGTTATACGCACTTGGTCGGTTAACAGTAAGGTCATTCCCACAAAGGTCGGTACGAAATCAATCAATCCCGAAATAAATAATTAACAATACTTTGAAATAATTTGTCTACCGCCGTCGTGACCTATGCGCTAGTCCACGCATCGCGATATCGGGCAAAATTGCCCACATTTAGTGCACGCGGTCGACCAACCCATGAGTGAGTGGTCTAAGTTCTGTCAGAACCCTCCGACCAATCACAGAACTTTTAAGTCTCTTATGGTTATAATCGTTTTTTGTATAACAATTCTGTAATTCTACTTGTAATTATATAACATATATTACATATTCAGAATTAGCGTTTGTTGATTTATATGAATACCTGTATATTTGTATTATAGTGGGAAAAACAAAAACCCTTCATTGCAAACGAAAAATAATTTAGAAATGCTAACCATCTCGATGACCTTCAAAAAAATTTTTTAAATTTAAAAAAAAAACATTACAACCCTTGAGCAGAGAAACTTCGCAGTGTAAAAAAAACATTAAAATAACCGTCAATTTGCTCAGAAATTAATGAGACCTTTGGTAATAAAAATGAAAACATTCATTATAAATACCTGCATAGAAATAATATAAATAGATCGTTTGTAAATGGCTTCTCCACAGTTTGATAATGCCTCCGAGAGGTGAAACAGCTGCCAAGCGTAAACATAAATACCATGCAGAACTTTTTTTAATAAATAAACCGTTTTTGGAATGAATACTAACAGTTTTTATAAAATTTAAGTAAAAATTGAGTTTTAGATATTAATTTATACTTTTCACTCAAGTTATTTTACCTGCGTGGCCCCAGCATAATACGCATTTATTTTTGTTTTGTGACGGCTAACGACCATCTGAAATCCTATACCGCTCTATTTAGACAAGACCTTGCACCTTGGCCAGGTAGTCGACTGGGTTGTGCTGGCTGTGTATCGCCTGGCAAAGATTTTGTACTGCGAACTACGACACAAAGGGATAGGAGCAAAAACGAAAAACTCCAACAAGTTCAATGTGAATAAAACGGCGGCTCATGTAGGGTTCTAGGGTTCTATCCTGTATACTGCGAGACGGCTCGAACAGGGCTGTACAAATTGCATATTTTTAATTTACATAAAATATTATAAGTATTTCTATAGTTTTTTAAATATTATTTATTGGAAATCAATAAATGTTAATCTCTGGGAGCTTTTTGACTCTCACAAGAGTCTCACAGAATACCCACATGAGTTTCAATTCCCCCAGTTTTATTATGGCATCCTTAATATTATGTTCCAAATATATCAAGTCAGGTTATTTTGTATATTTCTTTCATTTTGTTGTTGTTTTTACTTTACATTTGATTATTTTTACCCCTGGTTTATTCTAAAATGGTTTTATAATACTTTAAAATGTGCATGTATGTGAGCCTGCTGCTAATGAATATATAAAGTCGTTTTATATGAATATACATAGAATATCTGTTATTTTCGAATTATATTATTTTAGGTTAGTTAGTGTATAACTTGAGATGAACCTTCACAAAACTGCGCTATAAAAGGTAACTCTTATTATTATTTTATTAATAAGAAATGTTTTATTTTCATCACTGTTTTTAATACGTATGTAAATATTAACATGTTTCCAAAGCGAAATTTTCCCCATCAAGATACTCAGTATACTAAAAAATAATCACAAGTATAGAAAAATGATAAACATAGAAAATAATAATGTAAGAATAGACAAATTGCAAACATAAACCAAAATTAACAATAAGTGATGAAAGTAGGTAAGTGATTAATTAAAAATCTACAAATTATTGTAAAAAATAATAACCACTATGAAATATTAAAAAATAAATTAAACTAGAAATAAAATTATTTTTTTATAAATTAAAATCGAGAAAATAATAAAGGATAAAAATAAAACGATTGCATTAATTTTTATTACATTTATATCAATAATATTCTAAAGAGACTTATTAATGTGAAAATAAATATTTATTATTAATGACGCTACAAAATAACTAGACATCTATTGAATTATTTTTATAGCGCCGTTTTTGTGAAAAATCACCTCAAGGGCGCTGTACAAATATTACCTCCTATTCTTATATTATTCTTATATTACGTCTATTCTACGAGTTTTTTTTTTTTTACATTTATTTTCTCTTTTTGGACAGGCTATCATTACACATTATTTGTAGACCATATAAAGAGATGCAGTTAAATTACCAAAACTAAATTTAATGTTAAATTGAAAATAAAGAAGCTAACTGTTTTTATTCCTTACGATATATTGCAAGACACTAATACAAATGATGGAGTGATTGTTTCCATCATATTCAAGAATGTATTTCAACTAAGGCAATGAATTATTATCCATATTTTTTAGGATAAATAACAAAGAATACTCATAAAATGGGGGAGCGGCGTGGGAGGATGGTGGCCGGGGGACTGATCGATAGGGCCCTCAAAATCTTCTTTGTCTTGGTGACGCCCCTGGGCGGCGTGACGGGACGGTTGGTGTTGGTCTGCACGTACGCCAGGTGGCGCTTGTCGGCCGGCTTCAGGATCTGGAAGGAGCACTTCAGCGTGTCGTCCACTTAAATCATTGCTCCTTCATTATCGAATTCCCCGCAGTAGTTGGGCGCCGTGAAATGGGTGACCAGTTGGTTCTTGGCAAAGAAATCATTCCCGTCCCCTACCATCTGATGCACCCGGCAGATCAGGTCAAAGTCGTGCTTGTTGAGAAACTTGGCCACTATCTCAATGACGAAGATGAAGGTGAAGCTCGTTCTCGCCCCAGCTGGCGGTGTCCTTATTGGGGTCGAACCACAGCAGGTCGCAGAGCAGCCCACTTCCCGGTTGTATACAATATTTTTAGCCGTTTCTTTTCACTTTTGGCACTTCACTAGTACATGTGATGAGGACCTTCGACCGACCGCCAGATGTGACCGATGCCCGATGCGCTAATTCGGAAGACCGAAGCAGATTTCAACTCAAAATATTTGAAATATTTGGGTTCTTATTATAAACTTGATTTAAGCTCGAGACGGCAGCACTAAAATTATGTAATTTTTATAAATGTAACCTAAACATTATTGCGATTATTTTATGCTATTTTTACACCGGGAAAATTAATAACTTCCCAATATTTCCAAGATAAACCAGGAGCGACTATAAAAAGCAGCCGGCCGCCACGAGGGCGCCTAGACCCTATATATAATAATAATTATTTTTATTAATTCGGAATAATTTGTGAAGCTGGAAGGGGTGAGGGGGGAATAAGATGAGGAAGAAAATGATGATAAGTACCTACCTGGCTACTCAGATCTGGTCACTTAACACGGCTATTGGGATTTCAATTATGGCATATTATTTCACTTTATTAATTTAACAACATACATATTTTTTCACTTTATTTACTTAACATACATATTATTTCACTTTATTAAATAATAACATACATATTATTTCACTTTATTGACTTAACTGCTTAGATATCATTTCACTTTCTCATATTAACTACATATATACATATTATAATTTTATCTCACTTTATTACTTATATGATATATCACATAACTTATTACACATTGTTATTTCGCTCACTTACTTTGAGATAAGTTGATCTTGTTATACTTTTGGGGTCTCCTCGACATCTTCCATCCACTTGCAGGTTAACGTTCTCCTTCTACGTAATTCGGCCCGTCATCTCAAACCCCTCGGCATTCGTTAATCTACATTGAACATAATCGGGCTGTTATTTTTTTCTGTTTTTCTCATCCATGAAACGATCGTTTATTGTATTACTACACATTATCTTCAAGGATCTTATTTCTAGAAAACCCATTCAATTGAATAACGTGAAATAATTCAACGTGTTTACGTCACGACCTTCACAAATATTACGTGTTGTAATTTAAAAAAATACACATTTTACATTTTAACCTTTTGGTTACCCTGCGTCCCCCCTGCATTTGAATGCATGCAGGGCCAACATAGGGACCCGACACAATAGGTCATCACTATCTCTTTCTCACACCTAACTTTATTCAGTCCTCTTTCACGCACAAACACACTGATCGACACTGCTCGTGCCCCGTTTCACTGTACTTTTATACGACTTCAAGACGAACGCAAACAGTGTTCTCTTCTCTTTCCAACTGAACTCAAGCCGAATGCATTTCGCCGCTTTCCGAGAAGGGCCAGCCAAACTGGGAACCGGGTAAAAAATATGCGGCGCTTTAAAACTTTAAGTCACTTTAATGTAAACTTACGAAGCAAAAAAGCACGCCATGTTTGGTAGATTTAGAGTTCCTTTTTATTTGTTCTCTCTTTGAAATCTACCTTAGTTCGGTTTTTTTTTGTTTCAGTGTGTACCTACCTACCTGGAGAAATTTTACGATAATCCTTTCAGTCATTCTTTAAAAAATTCGCATAAATCCCGAAACGAAATACGCGCTCACAGGTGACGCTCATTTAAATAGTATAGAAAAACACTCTCAGCACGTAATGCTTTCAAATATTGAAATGAATTATTTATTGTCGGGTATACACACAGAATATGAACTGGAATAAATTGTTACTTTGTAGATTTAAAACTCAAATCCTTCCAGAAACTTTTAGAAAAATTCAATATGTTATTGTAAACATAACATAATAAACAGTGCTTTTGCACTGAGATAAAATTCTATCGTGGGTTAACTACAGTGAAAATGTGTGTTATTATACATCCTAGATTCAGATTGCAAAACAGTGTTGCTATTTTTATAACATGTGTGCGAACGTGGTGTATTTGAACTCATTGTCATTTTAGTGCGGCAGTCCCGCAAAAAACTTCAACGTTGTTTTGAACAACGGTGAATCAAACATAAATAGATTTGCACGTAATGGGATAAGCCCTTGCAAGTAATACTTGTACACCGCCCTCGAGGTGACTTTTCACAAAAACGGCGCTAAACAAATTAATTTATTTGAAACACACATTATTAAACCATTAAATGTAAGAAAGCTTTGATTGCCCAACTGGGAACAAATTCTGTCTTAGGACAGTCAAACTAACAAGTTTATTTCAGATTAAGCATTATACAAAAAAAGATGGGAAATTATCTAGTATTGACATAGTATGGTAATATAATATATCTAGAAAAAGTGTAATAATTAATTATAAAGAGATGTGAAGAATAGTACAGAAAAAAACATATTAAATACATTTTATTCAGTAATCACAACAAGTAACTTTAGTAAATTGTTTATAACCATTTTTTTCCTTTTTCCTTTCCGTGGTTAGGGTTTTTAATATTGTTATGATCTTTTCCCATAGAGCACAAATAATGTAACTTAAATTCAGTCAAGTCAATCAAATCAAATCAAATCATCTAATTATTATGATTATCACTAATCGTTAAACTTTGTAGGTACTACTATATGGCTAACTAAGCTCAGCCGCATTTTAGACAGAGGTTTTGCATCTATGTCATCCATTTCGTACCTCAGTTTGCCTTAGCGTTCATTTCTCCACCGTGGTGGACACCTTCCATTTGGGTAGTCAATAGTCATAGTAGACTTTTTATCCTTCATCTTGTTGACAAAGTGCCTTCGTGTACTTCCCGTGGAGTTTGCCTTTAGAATCCGCATAAGAATCTGTAAATGAGTTGTCAACCTCATCGCTTCCGTGGAGACAGCCAAATTATGGGAGTTGTCAAAATGTTTCGGAATTAACTGATGCCGCGATGTTGGATGCTGCCGGTGCAACTAATTTTAGTAATCCCGCTGGATCAACGTGGAATTGTGTCATTTGCATTCTACTCACATGAGATTTAATCTCAGAACATTACTTTGTACTATTAGAGCACCACTGAATATATTAAGTACCTAATGCAAAGTAAGGATGAAATTATACTGAATGCTGTAGACATGAAATCTCTGAGGCGAATGATATGTGGTAAAACAATTTATGATCGTGTGAAAAATTTTGTGATTCGTAAAGAATTAGAAAGTAATTAATAAGATTATGAAAGGGACGCTGATGGTTTGGAGATGTAACGTGAATGATTGAAGAAAGGAGTGAAAGGAGAATGTATGACGCGAATGTGAATGGTAGAAACCTGGGACACCCGAGGAAGACACAAATACTTGAGTCGGTCCATGTCAGAAGTCGGAATAACAGAAAAAAATGTATGAGACGATGTATGAATGTAAATGAAGCAAGAAGTGTACGCCAAGATCGAGTTGTTTGGCGGCCCGTCCTCTATCTCTCTACCCCTACGGGGAAACGGCGTGATGGTTAGTTAGGTAGTTAGTTAGTTACCTAAGTATTTTTGGTTAACAGAAGAGCACACGAGTGAGGATGTGAAAACGCGGCTGAAACTTCTGTAAATTATGTTTATGTTGTAATTTATACTGCTTTTATCGCTATATACCCTAAATACCACTTACAGCAGAGTAACTGAACAAGTAAGAGCTTTTTTTTTACTTTTTGTTAAAATTACTCACGTTTCACGCTTATTGTAGGTCCCATACAGTTTTACAATGTGATAATGGTTTCGCCTCCCTATGCTAATATATTTATTACATTTATTTACATAACGCAAACATATAAATTTATTTTAAACCTCTTCAATTTAATATATTGATCCACCGGTTTCGAAAGTACCCTTCCTTCGTAAACGATATTAAAACTTACATAAGATTCAAGGGGGGGGGGGTATTAACCGTTAGAGTGCGATGCAGCTCTATGGCGCTGCAAGCGTTAGCCACGAAAATTGCGATGAAGCGCTTACGCGCTGCGTTCTTCAGTGGGCGTTTGTTGATCCTTGACAAGAGCACGTGTTCCATTTTAGAGCGGTATATTGCAGTTGGCGTATATATTGTAAACTATCTATATTTTTTGTCCTGTTATAATAAATCAAAACGATATATTTCACCATGTCGGATCTTAGTTCTATCGCGGACGATGTATCAAAGAACGGCGACATTACGGATGATGAGCCCTTTGATCTGATAAATGGAGACAGTGATTACGAAAGTGCGATTATTGGCCACCGCAATAATAGAATGCGAATAGAAAGTGAATTTTCCTCATATTCGCCCGCTGTAAGACGGGACTACATGACCTTTGCACGGGAAAACACAATTGTGAAGCAACATAATATTATATATCATAAAAAAAAAATTTAAAACCATAAAAAAAGTGACACAACTCAAAATTTTTCGCTGTGGGATAATCGACTTTTATTTGTCACTATTCAGTATAAGAACGTGATAATTGTAAAGGTGACAATTTTTTGAGTTTTGTCACTTTTCGAATCCGATAAATGCATCATTTATGAGAAAGAAGTTAAAATGAAACTGGTACTGCCAGTTTGGAATAATGCGAATTATGGCCATTTAAAAGCAGTGCTAAAATGGGTATTTTTTATTTATTTTTTTATTGTCGTTGTGATTAATTTATTGTTGACCTCAAGAGTACAAAATATTTCTAGTGACCATAGTTACCACTTAACGTTAACGTTACGACCTAAGCTAAATAGCCATGGTTAACTATGGTCACTAGAAGTATTCTGAACTCTTGAGGTAAAAAATAAATGAATCACAATGACATTAAAACAAATAAAAAAACAACTCATTTATCACTGCTTTATCGCCATTGTGAATGACCTGAGCTAAATAGCGATTATTCGTATTAATGGATCATGTTAGCACATTGACATAGAAAATATAGGAATGGTTTTATACTCCCAAAATGACTTCTTATTAATACGCCTGATTATGTTGGGTACAAAAACGCGTCCCGTTAGATTTAACCGGACAATCTAATCATTGATATGTTTTTACTATTTGTTAACGCAATGAAAATATATTCAGTACCTACTCACTATAGAATGTCTGTTCTGAGAGGAGTTATGAAGTTATCTACGTACAGTAAAACCTCGATATAACGGACAAAATATGCGATCAATTTTGAACATTGTTAAAAACACATTGTTAATGTGATAAGCGTGTTAATGGTAACCTTAGAGGAATATATATATATTTCCTCCAAGTTTATATGTACATATTTAAATGAGACACAGAGCGAAAAAAATTGATCCACTAAATGGAGATCAGACATCCAATGCTCTATTCCACAATTTTAGTTGACCTACGTCCTATAAACATCGTGCTCGGTTTACATGTGACATATCAATATGATGTGGGAAGGGATCAAACAATGGGCTTAACTTGTAGATTCAGTTTGAATGGTGAAAGCAATAATACTACTAGTATCATTGACCGCCGTAAAAATGTTAGTTTATTTATTTCTATTTGTTAGCAGAAATTAGTTCGGTGAATTAAAGTTTTCATACTCATCACTGTTTAAAATCACATAATATTTTCAATCCATTTGTGAAAACTTCACGGGCCTTGTGTTATGCTGTTTATTTCAATAATAAAAAAACGCTTTCCTAAAACCTACCTTTATATAACGGACTTTCGGTTTTAACAGATACCCCATCACCAGCATTAGTTCGTTATATCAGGGTTTTACTGTTCCCGATTCCAGTAAAGAGAACTCAGTTTTATGTTAAATATGGCTTCTCTAAATAAAAGATTCAAGATTAATGTATATAATATCCAAAAAATGGTAAATGTGTAAATTAATATTTTTTTTGTCACGATAGACTACTATTGCATAATATTTAATGTGATTCACTACAAACTTTCGAAGAACGATTTCAAACCGTACATTTTTTTTTCTCTTTGGAAAAAAGACAACAATCTGCTGACTTAATATGTTTAAATAAAATTATTCGCTATAAACTCGAAACACTCATTGTCCTGTAGTATTCATGTAAAAGTTCCTAATAGACTTTTTTTTTTAAATTTAAAGTAAATCAATTTTAATAATGTTTTTATTAAGTTCTGTAAATATTTTTAGTTTTTATTATTGTGGCAGCTATTTCGGCGTTTAAGGCCATTTTTAAACTGTCAAATTATTACATTATTAAATTTGATTTACATTAAATAAAAAAAATAAAAAAATAAATGGAGTTCTACGAATTAAACACAAAAACAATTAATTAATAGTAATAGTAATAATATACTAATAGACTTTATTTAAGGAGTCATAAAATATATAATTTTGAGTTATTTAATAACAATTTCGCCTATTTCAATCTAATGTCTCGAATGTGTTAAACATACAATACTATAGAATGTGACTTTAGGAACGACCTCACATATTTAAAAAAATGTTGGCTATAAATCAATATGTCATACTAGATAAATAGTAATGTTCAAGGTGAAAATTGTGTCAATACTTATGTAATAATACATAACATTTATTTTTTCCTTCCTTATCTTTTTTTTATGCTTATTATGTTTTTAATATTTTATTTAATAATTTATTTTGTTTATTTCTGTTACTTCACTTTATTATTTAGCATCCTCTATGTGGTAATATCTAAGCCTTAACTTACGCATGCCGTGTACATTTTTAACTGGAATGTTGATAACATGTATACTTTAACGCGGCATCACGTTCATGGGTCAATGTGGCAAATGAATTTTACATGTAGTTTGGTATTACAGATCGATGAACTTGTGAAAGTATTTTTTTTTCTATATGTAGTAATATAGATTATCTGTAGTTAGTGATAAGATAAAGCGTTAAAATAATGTTAATATAGGAATAATGTAAGAATAGGAAGTAAGATTTGTACAGCGCCTTTGAGGTGATTTTTCACAAAAACGGCGCTATTAAAATAATCCGATTATTATTATTATAGAGCGCCGTTTGAGATGATTTTTCACAAAAACGGCGCTATGTACATCATCCAAATATTATTATTATTATTATTAATACCTGTATTCACCCAATGCTATTTTTCGTGATATATTAATTGTTAACATTCTGTAAATCTTGAAACAATTAAATAAATAAATTTATATTGCTACAACCCGCAGAAAAGCTGTCACGTGTGTTGTGGCCACTTTGTAGGATTTTTGTGTAAATAAAAAATAAATAAAAAAACTGTGGAATTAAATTGTCTCAAAGTAAAGGTTTGTGGAGATAAAACACCCCATCTCCAAGAAATCGAATTGTTCATGGGTTCAATGGGTTTATTTTATCGTTATATTTATTCAAGTGCATAAAAGGGGTCATCTTGTGTATTTCAATCTCACTGGTCCAACACCTACAACAATCAGACGGATCCTCGGGAGCACAATGCATCGTCTAATGATCAGTTTTGATTCAAGCTCGTTCTCGTTCTTGTGTCGTTTAACATTTAATTGACTGAAGCGGATATCCTGCGCTGGCTCTGCTGCGAGTAGCGAGCGATCCATTGTGATTCGGGCCCCAATTCTTTCAAATGTACAATGTTCACAACGAATCGGTTCGAATAGCGGAGTCTCTAAACTTTGTTCTAAAATTCGTTCCACGAACTTTATTTTCTAGTACAACTGTATAGAGCCTTCTGAGTACCTATTGGAAATAAATATTTTAAACAAAATCTCCTTAACAGTTAAGCCTCGGTCACACAGAGCGATTTCGACGATGCTATATTGCCGCAGCGACTGATCGACACTTCTTCTAGCCTCTAGTAGGGAGTCAAGGAAGTTGCGAGTGAACAGTAAACAAATGTCTTAAGAATCTCGTTCTGTATTTTTGAAACTGATTTCATTGTGGCGAGCTGAACCACAATAATAAGTGAAATAAAAAAGCCCTGCCAAAAAATAAAATCGGTGTTCGACTGGATTAGTCAAAGAGAAAAAAGAAACACTAAAATATTTAAAAAAAAAAAACCAAACCTGAATAATAATCCAAGCAAACCAACAGGCCAGTTGTTGTTGATGATGTCAAATGATGGCAGCCGAATACTGGCAACTAAGTCTCATGACCGCCAAAATCGCTCGTTTATCGCGATCAGAAATGAACATGTTCTAATCGATTACCACGAATGTTACAAAGTTAATTGAGTTACTCGCAGCAAAAAACCTTGTCACACGAAGCGATTTCGACGCTACGATTCAAATAGCCGCGTTGAAACCGCTCTGTGACAGAGGCTTTAAGGAGATATTGTATGGGCAATATGGATATAATATGTAATATTCAATTTCTGTAGGTACTCCAATACAACGAAAGTGAATAGAATGCAGTAGGAATGAGAGCCAAAACCTCGTATTAAAGGTCGGATCATATCAAGCGGTAGAATAACATAAGGTATGAGACGATGCATGAATGTCAATAGCTCCATCCACGAGGCGTGCGACTCATGACATGGACAAATAGATAAGTGCGGGCAATAGTTAAAAAATAATGCAAAGGACCGACATATTATTACTGTCGTACTGATTTCGTTTGCCCTTTTGACTGCTAAAAAAACTATTTATTTTTTTGGAACTTCCTTGAACCAAAACTGTCTTTACCCCGGCCGGAACACTGAATCAAATGAGTCTCTGAACTTGTTCGAGAACCTACAAATTGACTAAAACATTTTTAAATGTTTGAGGATCTCATACAACTTATGAGGCTCATTTTATTTTGTATCCCGGCCTTATGATTTAGTTGTTTTTTTTTACGCTAAGAGCGCGGTGTGTGGACAAGGGCAATGTAGCAAGTAGTGTGTGCCAAGACAGGGTCGTGTACCTATCTCCCCTGAGAAACTGCGTGTTAGTTAGTTAAGACAGAGGGGGAACTTAAAAGGCATGGCTATTTAAATAAACTAGAGTTTTGCCCGTTACACCCAACGGACGTAATTAAATTTCATTAATATTCCTAAACGTAAAGTCATTATTTATTTTTTTTAGAAGCAAAATTTCCCTCTTCAGGATAAACGGTACCCATACTAAATCTAACATGTATTAAAAACAGTGTTGTAAACAAAGTACTTCTTATTATTTGTATTCATAATTTTATGTTGAATTCTAGTTGAATTTATTTTTCTTTATTATCCCCTTATTTAAATCATGAGTCGTTAGGTAGGTAGGGTAACGAAAAAGTAAATTATAGTATAATAGTGTACTTACTATAAAGTGTAGTGTACTGAAAACTGTAACTGTTTGCCCGTTGCACACAACGGAGGTGATTAAATGTTGTGATTATTCCCAAATATATATTCATAATTTTGTGCTTGCCAATTGGTACTTAAATTATTATTTTTTATTGTTAAGCTTCACTTCAATTCAATAGGGAGATACTTTTCGTAAACAAAACACTATCAAATTTGTACGTTATTGTATACCATGTGTTATCAGTGTTTGCATATCCAAAAAGGCTCTAAGTACCTCTATTGATAAAAGTATAATCTAATCGATCATTATTAGAGCTCGCGTTTTTTTCATTGTTTACCGTAATAAGCGAAAAGTGTGACATTGGTGTAGGTCAAGGGTGGGGAAGGTGATTTTCAAGTTAAGTACCTCTTATCTGAAAATCGATATAAGCACTTTAAATTATTAGTGTCCAAATTTATTTTGTGCTCTTGGGGATAGAGGATTGATGCAGGAGGTACTATGAGACAATGTATGAATGTCAATGAAGCAGAAGTGTATGCCAATACTGAGTTGTTTGGCGGTCTGTCCTCTCTGCATATCTGTGCGGGGAGAAGGGGTGATTTTTAGTTATTTAGTTTACTATAAAGCAGATACTTTGTTTGCAGTTTTTATAAAGTGTGTCTTGGTGTTGTTTAATAATAACATCCATAAACTGGTTATCTTTAGCAAAAACAATCTAGCGACATATTACGTACTTGACTGACCTCTGCGTGAGGGACAATCTTACTCATAGGCAACGCTCAGGGGCATAAGTCTGTATCTTTTGCGTTAGCTACCGCAAGTTAAATTGACCTTAATCAACACATATTGACTGTTTAATTGTCCGTATCGCTCTAGCAAGCTAATTTTTGCGTTTACGTTAAGAGACAAATCCGTAACGCAAACGTAAGAGACGACGATGCGTTTATGAAAACTGTCAAAAGGTGTTGTTTATGGCCGATTTAACTTACGTTAACTAATGTAAAAGATAGAGGTCGGTCAAGTCTGATGCGTCGAACACACTGGTAGCAAGCTAAATTTTGCGTTTACGTTAAGACACAAATCGATTGGTGATTCTCCTACTAATCCCTCTCGTACGAATAATGATGCTAAATTTGGGGACACAGCTTTTAATGTACTGGTCCCACATTCTTGGAATGACCTTCCATTTGGTTTGACGTCAGAAAGCAATTTCGAATACTTTAAGAAGAGTCTAAAAACATATTTATTTAAAGGGGACTAAAAACTTTGACAAGGTTAAAGCCCCCTTGAGGTGATTTTTGTCACTAAACGGCGCTCAGAAAAATTGACTATTTTTAAATTATATTATATTATTCTAGGTATTACATAATTTGATTTCATAAAATTTTCCTTTTGTGTGTTTTTTATGTTCTCTGTGTAAATACACTCTTTTTTGTTTCATCCAGAAAACTCTACAAAAATACTATTTTTATATTCCACTATGACTCTGGACTGGTTGGAAGAAATTGCCACTTGGCAATAAGCTCTCTTTTATTCTAAGTAATACAAAATTACATTCAATACCAAAAAATAAATACTTAATGAATATTATTTCCTCGTGGGTATTATCAATATGTATTTATATAATATACAATTTGTTACATGGTTTAATCAATAATATGAACAGCTATAAGCACCGAAGACTTCTGTAAAAAAAAAAACTATTATTGTACGTTGCACATGAGGTGAAATATCACTTAATTGAGTTGAGGTATAGTTTATATACTCGGTTCATCAACGTGGTAGGAGTTTTAATATTTTAATAAATTGTCCCCAATCAGAATGATGCCTTAAAATAATGAAGAATTCTTGGAATAGTACCTACCGCAATAAGAAAAATTCTAGATTAGCATTGGATAACTAGCGCTCACCTGTTGTCTGGCAACTCACAGCTACCAACAACCTAGCTCCCCGTTTTAACAAGCAGGTACTGTTTTAATATTCTCCGTCAGTTGACAACAAAGGAATTGAATGCCGGCACTATTTAACTCTTTGGCAGTGGTATAAAATACACGATATTGGTTCTTGTAGAACAACATGGTACAAACGTATTCTGACTCATTTAAGTATTCTTATACCATGTTTTTTAAGACTTTTTTCTTCATTTTGTATGTTCATACTCGTACCGCACAAGAGTCACAGATGCCAGAAGGATTACAGATATTAAATCAATAATAATTGCTTTGTTTAAAACTATTGTAACGGTGATTGTAAACAAAGTAATTATTATTGATTTATTAAATATGACTCCACAAAGTTATTTTACTTCATTTGAAGATATTATAGATATATTTATTTTCATTCAATAGCGTGTGCAGTAACGTTGTGCATTATATACAGTTCATTGGTTACTTACACAAATAATGTTATACATGGGATATTATCGTTAGAGATGTTCCCTACTTCCTACGCTATCTTGAGCCGTGAAAGTTGTCCCTTTTTCAAAAACAACAGTGGAGTAGATTAAATTCAAGCTATATGTATAGCTTAAATTTATATACATATATAGTATTATACAAAATTATATCATACAAATATACATATTAAAATGTATATGTTTGTATGATATAATTTTGTAAATAAAAATAGGCAAAAATAAAATATTTATATAATAAGCTAAAAAAATTTAATCTAAGTGCTCTTAACAATATAAAAAAAAACAATATAGAAACATTAAATAACAAAAAAGTTATAACTATCACGTCCCGAAATGGAGCATATTGTGAGGCGAAGGTAGTGGGGAGGGAAGAAAGATAGAGATGGTCGGGAAGTAGCTTGCCCTTCAGACCTGATCACAAAACACGGCTAAACCCATTTCAAGCAACACTTAAAATCTGATGAATGCTAGTCTTTCACCACGGAGATACTATTCAGGAACGTGCCGCAAATGAAAGGGTTAAAATCATAAAGGTGCAAGTGAGAAAATAATTTAAAAAAATAGTTGATTATGCAGTTTTGCAACCAATTTTATTGCACACATTAGTAGTGTATGTATATCGGGGAGAAAATGACGTTTACTATGTGGTGTCAAAACAAGTTACTTTATAAATATTTAAAATCTCGTTAGTATCATACATTTATATGTAGGCGCGTGTGCGAAGCTGGAAATCTTGTCTTTCGGAGATTGGTACATCCAATATTCTTATCGGTTTGGACGAAGATCTGCCTAATAACATCTGATAGTGACATTTCTGCAGACGATTCACTCAAGAATAAAGATTCTAACCCAAATGAATTCACATTTTAAACGTAACCTATTTTTTTATCCGTGCGACAGGTCTCCTTAAAACCTTTCTTGATAAGTTTCCCTCGAAATATTAGTCGACCAAACTATGTAAAAAAATATAATAACAGCGTTTTTCGAAAAGGGTTTTTCGATTCTGAAATACATACATAATGAATTTTAAAAGAATGCATTAAAACATGCGAGTGGTTCAAGAGAGGATCCGTCATTTTTGTTTATATCATAACGGTACAAGTCTACAATTCGAAAATAAATTTGTACAAGTCAAATAAGTTATTTTTTCACGCCTTATTATAACGCATGTTTATTATTTCTTTTTGTTTACGTTATTTTTTTTGTGTTGATCTCTGTAAACATCCCCCAATTTTTAGAATATAGAACTTTTCTCAGTATGTATTTTTTGTTATTTATACCTTTATAATTTTACCTCATTCAAATACACTATTTTATAGTGATTCTGCCGCGGATAGCTCCATTGGAACAAATTTCTCTTATAACGTTGCTTCTCATACCCATATATGAGAAGTTACGACAGAACTGTAAACAGTTCGTCTTCATGTATTTAGTAACAAGCACGTATCTAGCGTGCTCAATACCATTGCCTCTTGGACAAAGCGGAACAAAACTAATAATTATAATGTACTATGAATAAAGGAAAACAGATATTCTTCCCCCGTCTGGCGCTTAATTATCACAAGACTCCTCCTATCTCCCAGGGTGCTGGAGATTGGAGTTTCACTGCCTGTTGTTCTTATTCTTCTACTCGCACCTCCTTCTATGAATAAACTGCGTGGGTATAAAGTATAGGAACTGAAATATGGAATAAATCAAATACTTAAGTCGTGTCATGTCAAGAGTCAGAATTACAGAAGTGTATGTATGAGACGATATATGAATATGATTCTGTGCCGACATAAAGTTGTATGGTGGTCTATCCTCTCAGCATACCTTTGGAGAAGAATGGCGTGATGGTTAGTTAGCTGAGGCTGAAACATAATAAATGTATATTGTATTCTACCCGGAGCCGAAATCGTAAAGCCCTTGGCAAGATTTGAAACAAAAAGGCACAAAAATTATTGATAAATCCCATAAAAAGCGTTTTTTTATTATAGTGAGATCAAAATTTTTTGCCTGCGGCGCTTTCTGTATTTTACGAATGCATTATTTTGTAGACTCGTTTTCATTATTGATAATCTATAAATGGAGTAAAATATGTATTGTGACTTATTTACAAAGAGACTTATTTTTTGTTTGATTTTATGTGGACTTACGTGTGGTAACCCATTTCCCTTGGTGTTATAATTAACTGTCATCTACATACTTAAATCAGTCATAATACATTATTACGAGTGTATAGCCTTAGATCATATGGATATTAAGTATATTAAAATAAGTAATCTTGGGCATATTATTCGTAAACAATGTGACCTTACTGAGGTACCCCGTTCTAGGATCGCATTTTTTTACTGTTTGCAGTATAATATATGGGTAATTATGCATATATGCATATACTTCACAATTTCCTGACAATGGAATGCTAAGAATTACAACCAGAGTTTCAAATAAAGCTTTCAAAATTCATTTGAAGCTAAAACCGTATTATTTCCAGAAAAAAAGTCAGACTTCAAACAATTTGCGCATTTTTAAAAAATGGGATCGAAACCAATTCATTTAGCGTTTTCTTGTAAACCGAGACTCTGATAGGCGCTACTTAGCCGTTGTGTCCCTCACCTGGCAGCTTATAGGAGCCTGGCATTGCATTGTTATTATTTGTTAGGTGGCTATGTAATATAGGTAGCATCCACTTTGTGCCAAGTTCTCCATTCTCTCAGCCGTTTCACCTTTCCATTGTTATTCTCAAGACGGCGTAATTGCTTCCTAGGGCCAGCCCTGGGCCAGGATTATTCCTGAGAAGAGGGCGGGGCGAGGCCTTAATTTGCCCCAAATTAAATTGCGGATTTAATTACGGAGGGGGTTGGCGACGATTTCACACTCCCTCGCGCGCGACACACTTATTATTATGGTTCTTAATATCCTCTTTGGACTCCCTGCTCCACGTCGTAGGACCTTTTCTTACCTTATGTATTTCCCTTTCTTTTCTTCTCACTTTCAATCCGGCTCTTTGACGACATTCGTGACTGAGCGATAAGCTCCTTGACTATGGACCAAAGATTTCTGGTTCAAAACTTCGGTTGGACAATATTTTCGCTTTGAATCAAATCACAAATTTATTGGACTTAATCACACTTGTACCGGACAGCAATAATGTTATAAGTTTAAGTATTATTATTATATTTTTTTTAATATTATCATACGTGAATGCAGTTTTTTTTATCTTTATTCAGTATCTTTTTTTTTTTTTTTTTTACATGAATACCGCACAAGAGTCTCAACTGCTCCCGTCTGGAGCCAGTGAGACTATGGCATCCCCAATTGGGAAACGTATTCTCGTTTTGTTTATAAAGTCATCCTGTGTATGTCCTGTTTAAAATAATTTCCACAAACCATGGAATTATGCAATTCATATGACGAAGGTACTTTGACCTCATGCATTTCTGTTCTATTTTAGTTTCCATACACGTATAAAGATAAAGCCCTAGTCAATTTATTCATAATGGGTACATCCCCACAACCATGGGACTATTAAAAAAAAGAATTTGGATCTACTTTGTTATTAACTAAATAAACAGCGAGACAACTGCTTCAACGGGTTGAACTATTACGGAAGAGGAAGGAGGCAGTAGCCCAGGAGCGGTTGCTGTTTGACGACTTTCATAGTCACTGTTTCATTTGCAAATCCTTACCCTGGGTATTTGAAGAGGAAAGCGGTGATGCTTAGTCGCTATCACTGGCGTGAGCATCTAGAAGTATACATATCTTTTTTTCTTAAGCTTTTTTCTTTAATCATGTTTTCCTATGGCCTTTTCGACTTCATCTTTCAAATCTATTGAAGTCCAAGCCATTTAGGCGTCATTTTCTAAATACTGTTCTTTGCACTTAGGAACCTTCAAGAATTTTTTTTTCAATACCAAGATAGAAACCAGACAATATTTGAATACCGCCTACTTTCATGGTTAAAGCCCAAAATCTTGCTTGAGAACTTAGCTAGCAAATAATTGAACCTCCACTGGGCTACCCGGTAAAATCGATTTCTCTAAAAGTGAGGGTAAGACCACTCTTACAAGAGTGGACTCATTTAGACTTGACATTACCCATGCTTTGAAGTTAGAATTTTGAATCCTCAATATTGTGCTTCATTTTATAACCCACATTTTCTCAAGTTAAATAGATGTCATATAAAATGTATCAAAACCGCCGGCGTATTTTGACGCGTTTTATGGGTGACATAAAACGCTCGGGAAATTACCTTCGGGTTCTTCGGGTGCGCGGATAGTACCAGGAATGGATTTCGTCAAAATAATGACAAAGGTACTTTCACCGTAGTTATTCTAAACACGTGGGAAGATTACCTTTCTTATAAAAATGATGGCGGAACGCAGGTGTGCGAGGTTCAGTAACAAAATATGACGTTAAAAACTAATTATTTAGTTGGAATATTTACCTGTTTGTTTGTTTAAAAATTATATGGGAAGGTAACTGCAAAAAATGTGGTAAAAAGAGGGCAATTTAATCGATACAATTGTTTTTATTAGCACCACCAAAATGGTTAAAAGGTGAAGGATAGAAAAAAAAAACGCTTTCCAGGTTCACATTTTTCACATTTCGTATACCTACAGAGTATTTACAAGCTTTTATTATTATATTTATTACACATATGTATGAACATATAACATATATGAACATAAATATGAACATTTGTTATCGGCTGACGTATTGCCATCTCAGTAAGTATGAAATTCCTGCGTTGAGATGGTAATTTACAGGGGTGGTTGTTCAGCTAGAATATTTAGATGACAAATAGATTAATAGATTACAATATCTTTTTTTTTCAAAAGTATATGAATTTAAAGACATAGAATAATTTAGAAGCTGACAGGTTTATTGGAGGTAATAAATGATCTTACTTTTAAAGGAACTTTTGTTTTACGTAACTCTGATGTCACTAGCTAGGTATTGAATAGCTTAATAGCTTAATAATAAGAGGTTTTACAAACCGGAATATTAAAAGATTTTGCATGTCTTAGGGCTCTAGTACTTGTTGTTTCTTCATGCATGTGGATATTTTTAAATTGTTGTAGCGGGATTTTTATTTTAATATATTTTTTTCAAGTTGGGAACACTTAAAAATAAAATCAATAATCGTCCTTAAGAATAAGGGACTTTAAGAGTAACTATATCAAATGTTTCTCGAGTGAATCAATTTAAACAGATAACACATATTTCTTTTTAACCAAATATAAATTGTTGCACAACACGCGTAAATAACCAAGTCAAGATTGCACCACAAAATTCAACACCAAGCGAGCCAAAAGCCTATATATCACCGTAAACAAGTCAAAATTACAACAGGAAATGTAATGATTTCACAACACCTGCAAATAATGTTCCCGGCACCCTATAAAAATAGTACGCATAGAGGTACGTGCTTTCTTTTCACTTCAACCGCAGAATGGACAACATCTCTTCACCTCGACCTGCAGCTGACAGATAAAGAACTGTCTCTACATCCAGCAACAGCTGACGTCACCCCAAGCGTTCGGCGACCAGCTCTGCCTTGAAAGCCGTCTCCGGATATGTCGCAATACCTCCACCAGATCCTGCTTCACCTTGAAACTCGACCACCATCATTTATCTCCATTCTACCTGGACCTGCTCTCCCCAACAGGCGAGAGATCTCCATTCTACCCGGACCTGCTCCCCTCGCTCAAGAATACTTCAACTTACTTTTATTTCTTGTAAGGGCTCTATAAGTCTCGTACCTTCACGATTAGTTTCTGGATCTTTGCTAATGGCTTCAAGCAAGTATTTGTGGCACTACCTATGATAATACCATATTAGTATAAAGTTGTACAATTTTTTTACGTGGTGAACATTTTGAGTTCTTTTTTAGTCGGACGCATATCTATATTATTTGTTCTTAATCGTAATTTCATATCTTTGTCTTCGTTTTGAAAAAAACGGTTTCTAATATTTTGTTTTCTTTTGTTCCAGGTTTGTTTCTTCACAACTCACTTATTTCACGCTAACAACTTTACTGCAACCGTCGAAGATATTTTCAGTATCGCCCTGGTAAGTAAACAAGATACAAAACATTTCTTAAAATAGTTCACTAACTTGTACATAACATAACATAATTTAACGCGGCATCACGTTCATGGTTCAAATGCATTGTACGTATAGTTTGATATTTACAGATCGATGAACGTGTAAATGCAATTTGTTAGCCATAAGTAGTAATAATAGATTGTCTATAGTTAGTGATAAGGTAGAGCATTAAAATAAAGTATTTATACACTGTATGATCGTGTGAAAAATATTGAAATTCGTAAAGAATGCAAGGCTGATGTAAGCGTAATGAGTAAGATTAAGAAAGGGACGCTTAGATGGTTTGGGCATGTGGAGCGAATGAACGAAGAAAGGAGTGTAAGAAGAATGTATGACGCGAATGTGAATGTAAGAAGAAGTCGAGGACGTCCGAGGAAGACATGGCATGATCAAGTGAATCAAATACTTGAGTCGGGCCATGTCAGAAGTCGGAATAATAGAAGAGAATGTATGAGACGATGTATGAATGTGAATGAAGCAAAAAGTGTATGCCATGATCGAGTTGTTTGGCGGTCCGTCCTCTCTGCCTACCCCTGCGGGGAAACGGCGTGATGGTTAGTTAGTTACACCGCCCTTGATTTTTCACAAAAACGGCGCTGCACAAATCATCCAAATATTATTATACCAACTTAAGTGATATTTTTGGACGAAATTTAATAACCCAGAACACCAACAATATAAATGTTCTTAGGACGTAAACAAAATAAACGCATTTTATTTCGGTTTAAACCATTGATATTTAATATAATGTAAATCGACCGAGATTTGTTAGAACCCAAGATTCATCATCGTGTTTGGAAAATTAGCTACATGAAATTAGGTATAACCATGGTGTGTACCCGACCTTGCTCCGGATTTTCACTTGTCATTAGGGTGCCATAATTGATTTGACAGCGAAAGTAACTATCTCCAAATAGAGAAACATTGATTTGAATATTTTATTTCATTCCAAATGTTTATTTTTTCAAAATGTATCTAAATCATAAAGTTCTTAAGTAGGTACTTGTGTTTTCCATTTTGAAAATATTCTACCAAAAAAAACTTTCTTCTTTTGAGTATGCAATCTGTGGCTAACCAGAGTGTTATATCTACGGGCTAACCTAAATAAAACATGGCGTTTCAATGTTTTTCATACTAATTTTAAAACGTTATAGCTACTGTTTTACATATTGGATTTCATTCAAACTACTTCCGGCACTAATAAAAACAAACTGTGCTATTTTCAGCGAAACCGGTAGAGTAATTTTCGAGAACATCGAGGACAAAAAACAAACTTACATTGATTTTTATATATTTTGATGATTTTTTTTTATTTAAGGGTAATTTAAGTAAGAGTTTTTTTTTCTGTTTTCTTACTTCACATACAAAAAAACTATAAAAATTATTGAAGCAATACTACTTTTTCTGCGAAAGTGCTTATAATTAATGTGTTTGGCAGAAATTTTTACTACTATTCAAATCATATAAAATAAATGCGTTCACATATTTGGCAAGTACACATTGATTTTATTTCACAAATACTATCTCCGCACTTCACTTCGAATCTCCATTTAAAATCCGCTGCAGTGGCGTAAAGCAGGGTGGATTCAAACACGGGGGGTGAGTCCAAACATGTTCAACTTTCTCTTTGTGAAGTTTTCGGCAGTTGTCTTACTCGGCTCCCGTTACTTAGCCCTGCTGGCAAACACAGCAAGTCCTTAGAACAATGCAGCGTCGGTATACGATTCCACAATTCGCAAATCCAAAGTTATTAACTTATTTTAATGGCAGTTTTGTTAACTCTTTTGGTGCTATCGCATTATCCCGCTGTGTGGAACTTGCCTAAGAAAACACGCCAAGTTGGAATCAAGCATAGTTATGTCAGCACATTACAGCTTTCATTATTTACTTATTAATTATATCAGTTCAGTTAATTCTAATTGTACAACTGTTTGAATAGGCATTAAATCCACTGAAAACATAAGTATTTAGAGTTTGTTATATTTCTAACAGCTATTTTTTTTTAGTTTAATTTTTGCTCCTTTTTGTTATCTGATTCATCTCATTATGTATGTTATTTTTAATTTATTAGTATAAACAAATTGTTATTTTGGTAAGTTTTACCTAAGAGTAGCTAAGCTACTGGCTATAGCTAATTTTGGTTGGGATTACCCGCCACATCAAATATCTAAATAAACGCTTCATTTATGAATATTACAAGCCAGTTAGTAAATACATAAAAATCCCGTATTTTTTCACTGCACAACAGATTTTACTGATTGTTATATTCGTGATTGGTAGCGAAATGCATGCCCTTTTTCGACTCTAACACAAAAAAAAGTATTCCTTTGAATGCGCATCACGCTTACATGTGCACTTTTTTGTATAGAATGCAGTCAAAATTTGAATGACATGTGTGCCATTTTGGGTTTCATAATAAATCAACACACGTTTGAATCCTTATCTAACTAAACCCACATAATCATTTTTTTTATTTAAAAAAATACCAATTAAAAATAAATAAATTGTTAATTAGGTTAGGTTAGATTAGGGTTTCAGGCTATTTTTTTCTTCGTACTTTTAATGCCTTTATATCACTTTTAGAGAGTGTGCTGATTCATACGTTTGGTGATTTAAGGTCTATTCATATCTACCAGCACCGCGTAGTGCAGACATGTAAATTGACAGGTACGGTACAGATGAGTGTATTCACATTACACCGTGTTGGAATGTGTTCATAGATAATGTGAGCAATTAATTTTGCCGTGCATGCCACTGACACAGACCTAAATCTGGTCACCGTCATTTTGTATACGAGTACTTGGTTCCTGCTGTAGATTTTAGCAATATCTTCATCTAATGACGCCAACTGACGAAGATGGCGGTGCTAACGGTCGTCACCGCCGCGCGGCGTGCCACCAGAAACGCAAAATATTCCAGCCGACTATCTCGGCCGTTGCTGGTCCGTGCATGTGCGGATACGTTACGCTTAGATACGCCGTAATATAAATGTATTTATAGATAATATAGGCGACTAATGTTGTCGTGCCTGTTTTATACTGTTCTGCACTGCGCGGTGCTGGTAGATGTGAATAGACCTTTATACGTAAGCTACAAAAAGGCTATACTTTCACATCTCGTCAATAAATATGAATGTAAAAATGTTACTTTATTACTGTTTGTATGAGAAACTTATTTACTTGTGTATGTCTGTAATAAGTATCGTGGTATAAAAAATCCCACTTATGCAGATACATTAATAAATTGTGAAGGTTTCGCCTAAGGAATTTCATTCAAATGCAGTAACCAGCTTTTACCAAATTAATCGACTGATTGATTCGCTAACATTTAAACAATCGTGTTTACAAAAACGTCAATACTACAAAAATAGATGTAATTTATTTTCTCGTTGAACTCTTAGACCTCTTTGACAAGGTTTGTATCAATTTAAACAAAAATAATGTTCACGTCTCAATTTACCATCGAGAAACCCATCTGGAAGAACCATACGAACATCGATACGTTTCGTGTCGCCCACGTTTAGCGATAATTTTTATTTTAAAACACATTTTCGTAAAACGATAGCCATTAATGTCTTTAGTTTCTTCAATTGCCATTAATTTCCCTCCAAATCACCTGTCAGAACCGTGCATGTGTGTCTGTGCGTTTTTATTATATCTTCTCGATTATAACTTTACTTTCAGTATTTTTTGATATGTTTATCACTTTTTTATAACCTTTCCAAAACAAGTTATTTATGACACGCGTTGTAAATAAACTTTTCGGTTCTCAAATATGGGTATATTAATATGTTTTATATCAAGTTTTAATGTGAACGCCAACAATGCGAAGATGGATGTTTATATTTATTAGTTTATTCAATTTTGGAACTATTCAGCAGTGGCATGACCTTTCAAAAATTTTTGGAGATTTTCTAAACGTTTATGAAAGATGAAAAGTTTATGTGTGAAATATATTTTATAATTTTCATTACTTTTGTATTGATGAGAGTCCAATAGTGAGACTAGGATACAACCAAAATTGGGGAATATTGAAAGAGGCAAATCTTGCAATAGCTATTACTTATTGCTATTTCAGACAGCATTGCGAATCTCCTTTTTTTAATTATTTAAAATTAATTCAATTGAATTTCACATCTTAAATAGGTTTACAGAAAGTACAGAATAAGCAGAAAACCTTTGGGAACAGCGTGTTCTGGGATCACAAATTTGCATATATAGGTAAATCCCGTCATTCGGTTTCCTCCTTGTTGTACTTTTTATCTAACTCATAATGTTCTTATTACTGATCATAAACAGACTCCTTTCTCAAAATGTTGCTATTTTTGCACTTTTTTGTGAATTTGTTCTATTTTTATCACTTTGCATATACTCTATTTTGTAATTTTACGTGATGAATATGTACCTAATTACTGTAGAAGTAATGTTAAGATTGTATAATATGTTAAGAATATATAAATAGAATATGTATATACGGTCAGTGGCTGAGTTGGCATCGCGTCTGGGTCTACCCAGGCGTCGTGAGTTCAATTCCTCGGCTGGCTAAGTTCTCCATCACGACACAAGCAACATCTTCCGCTTACTGTGATGATTGTAGGAGAATTTTAAATATTGTCAGATTATTCGTAACCCGGAATGTCTTTCTTTAAAAAAAATAAATATGAATGAAATGCATGAATATGAATAGAATATTTGAATGAAATATCAAATATCATGTTTGAATAGAATATGAAAGTAGCACTATAAGATGACCACTGACTGAAGTTAGTAAATCAGTATTTTTTATGCTTATTATAGTAAAACATACACACAGTGAAATAACACAAAACTGCGCTATATAAATGCTATCACATTATTCTTCCACTAACTATATTCCTCTCCCTCCAAACGACCTGAAACTATACGTTACACGCCATCCTAGGTTACATGAAAACCATAACACACGCAACATAGCTATCACCGACGACTACCCCAATATTAAATCACAACTTTTTGTAACTTTAGATACGTCCATCAACTGTCAAGTTAGAGTTAGTTATGAAACTAAGTAGCTAAGTAATCAAACAAAGGTTCCACCCCGGTTTATGTTCGTTTTAAATAAAAAGAATCACTTCGGATATCGACATATTTTGTATCAATGGAGCTGCGTTTAAACATAAAGCTTTGTTGCTACTTATATAATACCAGTGTGTGTTGTGTGCAATTTACTGAGATTATCTATGTTTACCTTCATTCTTTTAATTTTTGCCTTAGAATGCAAATTTTGTAAACTTTTAAAAAGGAATAATTTTTTTTTCCCTATAAACATTGTACAATTTTAGACCTCTCTCATTCTCATTACGACAAAGTGTAGACATACCAAATCTGCACTAAGTGTGAAATGGGGTTGAAAGAATAGGACACATAATAGGAGAAAGTCAAGTGGTAGGACATCAAATGATTATTGGTAAAAAAAGCATGTATCGGTAAGATAGTTTGGAAGCAAATTTGTGTTGTTTAAGCACTGAAGATAATAAATCGATTGAGTGTATTATGGGCGTGTCCGTTCGCACGAAGTAAGCTCAATTTTCCCTTCTGCTCAAATTGATCATACATTTCGAATAACAACAACCTTTCTAGTACCTACAGATAATCAATTTCATTGCCCTGTCTGAGCCCTTAAAGTCAAAAGGTCTTATGTAAATTGGCGACATTAGTTTTCTTTCAAATCACAATCATTCTAGGGATTATCTGTTCAGTGGTAATTGACCAACCAAGATATCGCATTGATCTAAAAGAACCTACGTAGCAACCGTTTCATTGGCATTTTTTCTTCTTGTCCATGTAATTTATTTTTATTCAGTTTGTGAAACAACATATTTTAATAAATAACACGGCATAAAGAATGGTTTGAGTACAGTCATCACTTTATAGCTAATTTATCTGCTTTTCCTTTTGCAAACAGGTGTGATCCTCGTCCTAAATATTGAAAATAATTAATTAATTCAGTGATCACGATTTGTTTGTTTGAACACGAATCGATGCGTGCGGGTGTCATAATGATGGTGCGATCCAAATTCCAAATTCAAATTCAAATAATTTTGCAAGGTGTGTGGGGCAGGTCCCGTTTGCACAGCGGCAACATTGCTAAATATTAACGCATTAATTGTTCCGCCCGGACAAAGACAAATTTAAATTAACGTCGTTGAAATGATTACGGGTTAAATTATTATTTTCTACGGTAATTTTCTATTTGAAAATTATTGCGTTAAATTGATTTCTAGTTGTATGTTTTAGTACTTTCGTGGATGAGCATCAATTTAATGCACAAAGTGATTGTCAAAATTTAAATATATAAATACTCAATTTGTAATTACTAATTCTATTTATTGAGATTTAAAAACCTCATTTTAATATTTAATCAGTGTAGAAAATAATATTAACATAAGTAATCATAATATTAACATCATGGCAGTGCACCGAAGCTGGTTCCAAAATGGATGTCGCGTGACCTTTGCCTCTAGCCGTCGAAATCGTATTTTTTTATTTTTTTTATTTGAAAAACCAATAATTATTACGTATGATAAATGTATTTAAGTAATTAACTAATAAGTTTTCACTTGAGTATTTAAATTATTTAATTAAAAAAGAAAAGTTGCAAGGTTAGGATGATGGGAGGGAGTGGAAGGGAAAGAATCCAGTCCGTGTAGAGTAATATGTATTGTGTGAATGTTATTTATTGATTTTAGGTTTGAAATTATAAGGGGCCGAGTTGAATAAGTTGAACTCGCTGTATGAAGTGTTAAAAATGTGTGAAGCGCGATGAATAAAGGTGTTTTGTTTTGAGTTAGTGCTGCATTGAGGTAGGTTTAGTGTGTAAAAACAGTACATCTGCGGAATTTCTACTGTATGTATTAGGGCAAGTCTATCAATTCTGATGGCGGTGACCTTGACGAAGGCAATATTGTGTAGAAACCGGTGAATCGTGATGCTATAACTAAATTTATGTTTCAAAGAAACACTTTTATTTTAACAATTGTTTTCCCGGTTAGTAACCAATTGGACAAATCATTCGAATTTCCACATATGCGCCCATAGTTAATCTTCTGCTTTCGCTGGTCCTCAATTATTTGACAAGCAAAAAAAAACATACAAAGCGGAAGGAATTCAAATATTTTTATTTATTTTATTTTGCGGACAATTGTCCATTAATAATATAACATGACAATAAAGAGAAAAACAGACATGTCGGCGGAAGGAGAGCACATATGTATACATGAATGGAGCAATGGTGTATGTATTTGACATAAATGAACAAGGAAGGCAATGTCAATTCAAATCCTGAATAAGGTTTCTATAAAATCGTCCACGAATTGAGTCATTAAATTTAATATTACTGGTGTTTGCGTGACGACTGGTTAAAATCATTTAGACTTACACCAAAAAATGTAATGCTTTGGCTTGAGTTGACAAGTCAAAGGAGAATGATAGCCATATTTAGTAGACTCTTGATTGAGGAACAGCAATTCATTATTTCAGAGTCTACAGAAAGGGTTATTGAACCGGATCAGTTGTCATGTAGAAGGTGAGTCAATAATAATATTGACAATTTTGAATATGCAAATTACATAATACGTTAGTCTTTTATACATTTTTCTAAAGGAAAGTTTATTCAATTTCATCATAATACGAGTACACGTCTTTTTCAAGTTCGAACTTCCAACAAGTCCTTGCAAGAAGTTCAGTTGTACGGTTTCAATAGGATGAATATGAACAGCATATTATTAGATTATATTGGTAATCCGGGAATGTATGACACTTTATAATAATTGTAACTCCTTCACAAATTTCCTTAATACGAATCACTCACAATTTTCCTTCAAATCTAACCAAATCGGCGGATAGCATTTAGATTTTCACCCAAATTTGCCTTTATTTGAGGGCTGGCCAAACAAAGGCCGTGTTGAATGCCCCGTGCGCAGTGCACAGCATACACTGCACACTGGACATTGCACACAGGTAAACGAGTTGTTTGTTCATTAAATACCACTTGTGCGAACATACGTATCAATCGGCCGGCCTATTGATCACTTAACTATATTTGCAGTTTTCGGAATTCGAAATGACTTTGGATTATAGAGTTCTGGGGATATAAATCGCTATGAAATTATAAACCTAACTGTGATATTAACATGGATGGTTCTGGTGTAAATTGTTTAATCACCGACAGATTTCACCAGTATATAGGTTCCCCCTCCCGATGTTTAAAACAGAGGTACGAGCTCACGGAGCTCAGTTGAATTCATTAGAAATAAAATATTACCAGTTAAAGGACACTTGCCTCCGGGCTGTTTCTTTCTTAAAGAACATTAATAGGATTTTTTATCCAATAAACACTTGTATCTTTTTTATTTACTTGTTTATAAATGAATTGACAGTTTCAAAATTAGAATTAATAAAATATCGAGTATTATCTTGTTAAATAATAAAAACCAAATGCTTCTTGAGAAGACGGTTTTTATTTACTGAGATCGTGCTCACAACACAACTGATGAAAACCGATAGAAATGTACTGCGGGCGTGTTCGTGTACCCAAATTAAACTAAAATTTCCTTACATTTACTCAAATTTATTCGATGTTTTTAGACGCAGAATTTGTTTCTTGAGCATATAAGCGTTATAAATAATTTCATTAGCCTAGGTCTAATGTATCAGTTGTTTTTTTTATTTATCTATTTTTTAAATTTTTTTATTAATATATTTTTTTTTTAAATCGGAATTGATAATACTCCCTTCTATAAATGTCTTTTTAAATTGTTTTAAAATTAATTTTATGGAAAACCTTATTTGAATATGAAATAGTATAAATCGCAATGTGCAGTAGGGTGGAAAATAAAAGCTTTTTTCTGAATTTTTATATGCAAGAGGCTTTCAAAAGTCGTAAAATCTGATACTGATATAGTAAAAAAAAATCGTATTACTTTAAATCTTCTACCATATGTAAATATTTGTAAAATCATTAAAATAACGAATTTTTCCGAGTTAAATTATTATTTACGAATAAAACAACTATATAATGTGTAGGTAATATCCTATATACCTAAAACGAACGCATTTTTTAATTTTGGTAGCAGCCGGTGGTTTTCAACAGAACCGTGGGAAATATGTTAAAAATATATCGCTTGTCACACTCGAGTCATAAAACTGCTGAAGCGTAAGTATTGTGCGTCGCAGGAAAGCACTACCTCTGTAACTGCCACTATCCACGAAAATTCCACAGGATTTTTTCTGCGTCGATCTATCTGGGTCCCGTGACTCTACGAAGCTGGAAAAACTCTTCGTTTTGTGAATATTACGTTTTTTCATTGATATATAAGCCTCCAAATCCTACGTTTTTTTTTTACATGGCTTTGGTAGTTACGGCAATATTGCTTTTAATTTTTAACAACGATGTGTTAAAAGTAAAACGATTTTTACTAATCCTAAATTCTTCGCAAAATCACTCTAAACTGCCCAAAATACAAGCACCGGTAGTGAACCAAAAGGACTATTGAATGTGGGTTTCAATTTCTCAAAATTATTATTTAAATCCTCTCATATGTATGTGTAAAAGAATTAACATTATTTGTACATAATTTTTTTTTTGTAAAAAGTAACTGAAATAAAAACTGTGATGTCTTTTCCAAGTAGTTGAACACAACCTCCGAGACGCCTTGAAAGAACGATGTCGCGAAAAAAAACTTCATATTTGACGCCCTAGTTACAATAATTCCAGTGCAAACATTGACTAATGCAACACAACCATTGTAGTTCTTCGATTATTGAAATTGACGGTGATAAATTATTCAAATTACGAATTGGAGACAATTGAATTTGGCCCGTGAAGCCGAATTCAAATGGTATGCAAATATAATTTTTGACGTCAAAAATGGTCTTTTTTTCCGTATTGTGTTAATTTGTGCCTTTTTGTCTGGATTTTAAATATTGATGAGGTAGAACCATTTAAACATTCATCAATGAACTAACAATGTTAATTTATTATTTCTATTTGGATCATTAAAAAATCACTACAAACTATGCGTTTTATTTCCATGCAAATTTTCAATAAATCAATGCATAACTTGTGATGGTTAATTAATTGTTCTTGTTTTCATATGAAGCGGTAACTTGGTGATGTGACATTATAATTTATAAAATAAAACAATAACTTTGTTTTACATCACTTTTATTTACTTTTAGCCGACCGGGTTTCGCTACTACCGTAGCTTCTTCTGAGCAGTAAGCTACGGTAGTAGCAGAACCTCGCTCAAGTATAAAAAGTGATAAAACAAAGTTATTGTTTTATTTTATAAAAAATTTTTTTGTGTTTAATTCGTACAACTGTATTTAATTGTTTTTTTTTTAAAATTAGATTTACATTAAAATTTTAAAAAAAATGACACTGTTAACATTGTAGGCTACCAAAAGTGGTACTACAGACACCATATTTTTTTGTAATTCGCTTGTCATAAATTGTTTTTTCAACATTTTTTTTAATGTAGCGCTATAAAAATAGGAAAACTTATGAAAAGTGAATTTATTGTCTTTCATACAGAGTAAGTTAGTGCTTACCTATGAAACGACAGAAGACATTTTTTATGGTTGAAATGAGCACAGAATAAAGCGCTCCTGGACGGTCAATATAAATTATCAATAAATATTCTCATCACTCGCCGTCATGAGAAGTCTCAAAGGGCAATCGCTTCAATTGCCCCTGTAAACGACCAATTAGCAACATGATTTATATGGATCATCTCGGAGCAGATAAGTTTTTATCAAAAAAATATTTTGTATATTTTAAAGAAAAAAAGTATGGTAGAATCATTTTAAAGAGATTCTTGTTTGTGTAGTGGTGTACTACATCGTTGGAATTTTGAGGGATAGGGGGGAACTGCGGGCAGGTGTTACAAACTATTTCGAACCAATTTGAACCACTATCGACGTGCACCACTACACTAGCAAGAATCTCTTCAAAATGGTTTGCCCAAACCTACCGTATGATCGTTTTTAATTCTCTTTATTTTCGATAAAACAAATCAAACTATTAAAAGTTTTTTTTTTTTTATTGAAACTGGCCATAAAACTTGAGGCCATTGTCTCGCCTTGTGTTTTGACAGATTTAAACTAAACATCCTGTACTCGGTACAAAGGTTTTCTTTATACACCGGAGTCACCCCGTGAACATTTCCGTTTTTTTGTGCGAGTTTATTTGTGAGGCTTTTTTTAAATGTGAGAGGTCTTTTTTTTTACTTTTCCCCCTTTGTGCTGTTTTCTCACGCCTTTTTTCTTCACAAAGCCCTTTGTTTCTTTATTGTCATTAGAATCTTTCACGTTTTTGTTGGTCGTTACGTTGAAATTAGTACCTGCTTTAAATGAGTTGGGTATCTATTTGTCGACAAGATTTTACTCTAAACCGTTTCAACGTTTTTTTATTCTGAATACCACATTAAATACTCGCTGTCTGAAGCGAAGCCAATGTGGAATTTGAGAGATTAATGGAAATGATGGACAAGCGATGAATTTTTTGCACCAACTCAATGATACTCACTCTTTGATCATAATAGTTAGTAATTTGCCTGTCGATTGCCGAGTGAAGGCTTTCCCGGTGTATTTTCACCTATTTTTGCAAGGAGCTTATGTGGTATTATGCCAGTACAAATTTGCATAACGCTAAAAAATTCTTTCCAACTGAAGTCAGTGCTACAACAATTAAGCTAGTTTGAACTAATGCAATAACATTGCTACAACAATTAAGCTAGTTTGAACTAATGCAATATCATTGATATCATTTATATCGTCTTAATTTTTATTGTTATTATAATATCTCACTGAGATTTCCCGTTATGAGAAATACCTTTTTGGTATTATTTCCAATTTCGAAACCGTTAATTCATGGTGGAATTCCATTTCAAAATGATTTTTTTTTTTTTAAACATTTGTAACTTTTTCCACTTATTTCTTTTCGACCGGACTGGTTTCACCCTATCACAGTCATCTTCAGACTAGCACAATTAAAACTAAATCTATGGTATATATAGCATCGATGTCAGGAGTCCCATTGCTTTCTAATATTGTTTTTATTTATGACTTGAAATTTGTTTTATTGCTGACCGTACTGCTTTAATATTATGTTTTTAAACTACTATAGGGTTGATTTATTACCTGCTGGAAGACGGATAACATTGAGTTTGCTTAGAATCTATTAGTTTTAAAAATATATATATATAATGTCGTTCGTGTCAGATTTTATTTGAACAGATGGTTATTTCTGGTGATGTTTTTTTTCCCTGTGATTGACGTCCTGTTTGCTGCATTGGTAGTTGTTGCTACATTTTAGGTACATTATTTAGGATTTACTGGTTAAGGTTGCAGATTGGCAGTAATTTTTCCAATGTCCATTGTTTTGAAATTATGTTTTTTTATTTAATTTAGTCTATATTCGATTGTAATATTTGGTTAATTTCATGTCTCAGATTCATTTTTTAATGGATGATTTGAATATGTTTATGTGTGTAAGGATTTCGCATAAGGGTTTTTTTTAATCATTATTATTTATTCATTTCACAGCTATTTTGTTTACAAGGAAAACCCTACCTATTAATTGTTTTTGTGTTTAATTCGTAGAACTCCATTTAATTTTTTTTTTATTAATGTAAATCAAATATAAAAATGTTATTATTAAGTTCTGCAAGTATTTTTAGTTGTTATTATTGTGACAGCTGTTTCGGCGTTTAGGGCCATTTTCAAACAGTTTAAAAAAAAATAATAAAAAAAAAATAAAAAAATGTATATATATATAATAATAAAAAAAAATTAAAAAATAAAAAATTAAAAAATAATAATAATAATGATAATAAAAAATTATAATAATATGAAAAAACTAAAATACTACCCAATATTTAATAATGATTTGGTCATAACTATGTGCTTTAACCGTGCAGAAGTCCCAATTTTACAATTTTTTGCGAATACATTTCTGTAGACTAAATTGGGTTGATATAAAATGATTGATTTTTTAACATTTCTGTATAACACAACCAATAGCAACTTTCATCATTGTCTTATCCAGTAAAATACGTCCTCGTTAACATCGAATCAATCGAGTGATGGGATATAAAAATTTCATTGTCTTGGTTTGAAGGGATTGGCATCAGCCTAGGTCTAGTTCGAGGCGGAGTGCCGCGCCCCTAAATAGGGGGGGTTGGTGCCAACCCTAATAGGCAGGGCTGATTCAGTACAGGCTACAGGGTAGTGTTTAGGACCATTTAAAACGGTGGATAAATTACCATACTTTTACGGGATCAATATTACAAAAAAATTGTACATTCGGTGCACGCGTAAATTCCTTTTTTATTATACACTCGAATATAATACAACATGGAAACCTAATTGAAAACACCTGCTCATTTAAAGCTGCTTCCCCAAGGCCGCATCAGAACAGGAAACCCTAGTGAGGAGGATGAATACTTCGACATTATTCTTATACTATATGCATTATACCTACATACGATTTATACTAAGTCATAATCAAGGACACAATTTTCCGAAATGGACACTAATGGAAAAAAAATAAGAATCAATTCTGAAGCTTAATACACATTAAAGATAAAAATAATAAATATAATGATACGTTTGTTAAAATAAAATAAACATAGGTATATTTTTAATTCACCAAAAACGGAGATGTAAAATATTTCCTAAAATTATTGATATCTTAATAAGTAGATAATATTTACCTGCCTATATGAATGCTCTTTTTTAATGAAAAAAAACTTTCCCAGGTTACGAATAACCTGACATTATTGAAAATTTCCTAGTACCATCACAGTAAGTGGAAAATGTTGCTTGTATTGTGATGGAGGACTTAGCCTGCCGAGCAATTGAACTGCCGACGCTTGGGTGGGACCCAGATTCGATGCGAACTCAGCCACTGACCGGTCATTAATGAATTTCTCTATTTCCCCTTTTCTAATTTTCTACTTTTGACATAGTGTTATGTACATTAATACTTATTCTTTTGACGTTATTAATCTGTGAATTTTTAATAATGATATGTTTCGTCCGAAAATTAGTTTGTTTTTAATAAAAATGATATTTATATATAGCTTTCTGTATTCTAATAACATGTTATGCACAATAAACCGACGTTTTATTTAAATATTTTTTGGTAGTTTTGGAAATACGTTAACTGGATATGTTTTTATTCTAATTAATACACACTACTAATTTCTAACTTTGAAACTCAATCAATCAATTAATGGTATAATTCCTTTATAATAAGATGTACATTTTTATTTATTAATAAGCCTTTATGTAACTTCCTTCCACTTGTTTATTTCAGACCGGACCTTATTTAAATACTATATATACCATAGATTTAGTTGCAATTGTACCAGTCTGAAGATGACCGTTATGTGAAACCGGTCCGGTCTGAAATAAATAAGTGGAAGAAAGTTATAAAGGTTTTTTTTAAACTATAATAATAACAATTGGATTGATTTGTATAGCACCATTTTTGTGAAAAATCCAGGTCGCTGTACAAATATTACCTATTCTTTATCTAATTATGTACAAACATACAGAAAAACATACTTACCTGGCAGGTCGCTTCAGATGAACACAGTTTTATTAGAAAATTTAACTATAGAGACGATAGTTTTACAGTTGCTTTTTTATCCTATATTTATATTATTATAGGTATTTATTGAAATATTTATAATTTTAGGACTGGAAAATATTTATAAATTGACCTTAAAAAGCGTAAGAAGCTTTTAATAGATATTAACATTTTTTATTTATTTTTACACTTTTAGTGATTTACAGTGTTGCGGGCTGTGGACGCATTTCCGACCGATGCGTGAATTTTTAAACTTTTTCTATTTAATTACTTCAGGTAAGCACTAACCGGCTAGCCTAGCTAATGTGCATTTCTTCAATCAATATGAGGATTGAAATAAGCAATGCTTATTCAACTACTAGACGCCGAATTATTTTTTTTTATATTATGTGTGTTTTTTTTACATGGTAAAATTCTACACTAGTGAAGCTACCGACTGCAAAGTTATCCGTATTAAGCCGAAACCTCGCCATTCTCTAGGTGTGACTCAAATGCTTTTGGTGCCAGGTTAAAAGGCAGTTACTTAGCTACTTAAATCATTTAACCTATAATATCTCAGTTCACAATCCATCCCTGATTCCTTATCGCTGAAATGCACTAAATCTACCAGAACGTAATATACATAATGACCTGATGACGGACTGGGGGCGATATCGCCTCGAACAATCGATTCTTGGCAGCGAGTTAACGTGGATTTATGCTTTATAACCAAACTCTCAAAATAGTGAACAGTTTCATATTTTCTGAATTTCCACTATAAATTTTACAGCTTTCATGGTTTGTTGACCTGGGTAATATAGATAAGTGATTAATGTAATTTAAATGTCGGCCATTTATTGTGTTCACGAATGCGTGAATTGAGTTCCAATTAAATGTCTAAAAAAAGCTCATTAAAAATATTAACCTACAATTTAATTGTCGAATTAGTATTGTGTCCACGAGTGCGTGATCGAGTATCAATTAAATGTAAAAACTTAATTAAAAAAAATGATAAAGAATAGTAGAATTGAGTCGAATTTATTTTAATAAGATGTATTAATTTAATGTATTTTTAATAAGATCTGCACTATGGTGCATTCGATTGATATTAACCTTCGTAGATCAGGGTTAACACTCTACACAAAGAAACAAAGACACAAACATTCCTCTGATAAAGGAACTAATGCACTTGGTTTTTAGCATTTTTTCCCATTTCCATAATTTTAATAAAACATCCAAAACGTAAGCTTAAAAAAATCCTTTAATCAGATTAGAACAAGATTATTTTAATAATAATGGTATTCTGAATTTAAATTAGACCAAAGACCAAATAAAAAAAATACTTTTTTATTATTCATTAGATAGTTTACTTGTGTTGACAGGGTTATTAGTTCTAAAAAACATATTTTACTTAACAGTCGGCACTCAAAATGTAGTATGATTACTTTAGCAGACTAGAGTGTATATTTTTGAGTACTGGCTCTAAATACCCCTTTACCTGTTTCGCAAACACTTTGATCCCGAAAGAGGGGAGCATGAATTTTAACAAGCTTTTGTGTAAATAAAATTTAAACAGTTTCACACAAGCGGAATTCGTTGAAATCGAACCATCTGAATTCCTTTCCTTTTCATCAATGAAAAATGAGTCATAATAATAAAAAAATAAAAAACATTACAAATGAAAGGGAAATTAAAAATCTAATAAGATATTTTCACATAAGAATTGTTTTTCCAACGTGCTTACCGTTTTCTTATTTATAATTCATTTTTACTATTCAATGCAGTTGAACATGCTCATTTCTAGGAAATTTTAATTATGTAATGTTGTGTTCCATTGTCATCCTTTCCACAATAGCTCTGCTTTCCATATCACCGTGACATAATTATTAGCACAAAGGCCTTGTAAAAGAACAAATTACCACGATACTCATTCCATTTCCTATGCAGATACCATTAAACTTCAAGAACCCTTTCTTAATGCAAATTCAAAGCCTTACAACGTGTATTTTACGTATGTTTTGAAATGTAATGCAGTGAATTATGTAAATAACTACATAAAGTTTATAACGAATAAGATAATTTGAATTGCGGTGTTATGTGAGGGTTATATAGAGTGAATGCGATATAAAAATAATTATTATAGATTCTCTCCAAATTTTATTTTTTAATTTATTTATAACAGGCATATTTCATAAATAATTTTGTAGGTACGTCGTAAATAGTATCATCTTTAGAAAAAAAATGAAACAAACGTGTATCATCTTTATAAAATAAGGAATAAATTACAACGAATCTTATTTTATTTTTCAATAATACTGGAGGAAACAAACCTATTTTGTTACGGTTTTAAAATCTTAAATTAACTAATTATTTTAAATGGTCTTTCTGATTGGGTTTGGTTCAGTCGTACCTACTGAAGAGAATCTATGAAATTTTGATTTGTACCAAATTGATTTTGGTTTTTAGTCTTGTATCGATTTCAGCAAAATTGAAGAAAATTGACCGTACTTTATACACTCGGACACGCCAAAAACACATTTCCACATGTTTATCTCTTGACCGGTCGTACCTACCTCTATGGAAGAAAAAATAATAAGTCATTTGGATGAACCCTCGATAAAAAGTAATCTAATTTTTCTACTGCACCGTTTGATATCTTTGAGCTACACATGGCAGCAAAATAACGAATTATTTTTATTTCACTGCCGTAATTTGGAAAACGCTTTCATGAATCCCGAACGACCCTCGTAGGCGTAATGCCCCGGCACGCAAACATCCGAACTAACTACTGGTTTGCATTTCGTATAAAATATATTAAAAATATTCATGTTGGGGTACGCCCGGGGCGGGGTAAATGCGATCATTATATTCGGTGGCCTATGATTTAGCGTCTCCGATACATTCGGAGGCTCGCGGTGTGCCGGGACGTTAGGAGTTGCGGGGGCACGTACGGCGTGGGGCACGATCGGCAGAGTGGGGTGAGTATGTATTATGGGGCTAATTTTCCCATTTACCCCATTTTTACCATTTTACCATACGGTTAGTTGTAAAATTTTGGGGCTTTCCTTAAAAATATTGTATTTTACAATATCCACCTTCTTATCGTTGTTATTTCGTGATCGTATGATGTAACGTCATATACGCGATGTGGAAGATTAAAAAATTTTACTTTACGTAGTCACAATATTTTATGATATTTTTTGTGGTGTTCATCTAACTAGGCCATGGTCACAAGAAACGTAGCCTAAGGTGCATTTGCATACTTTTTTCAAAAATTGAATTAATGTTTAATACATTTCTTCAATAAGTGTAAAGCTACTTTGCAGTGTCTTTTTTAACAAAATTAATAAGAAATATTTTTTACAAACAACTTTTTGATATATAAATGTCAACATGTATATTTTGGCTTTGCTTTGTGGAATTTTTTTGTTTTTGTTTACATATTTATTTTTTTCATATTTTCTTGTATTTTATAGACTCTTTGTAAATGTAATTATTTAACAAATATTTTCAATAAAAAAAATAATTGTATCCTGATGAGGGAAGATGTGCTTCCAAAACGTGTTGTTGTTTTTATATTAAATATTGGTTTATCTATTTAATATTAATTTTGCTTAATATATTATTTAAATATGCACACAGTTTTCTAATACGATTATCGCATAAGAGTTCCAACTGTCCGTATCCAGTGGGCCTATGGAATGAACGATTTATTATTTTTTTAAAAAACGATTTTTATACATTTTTAATTAATTACTTATCTGCTTTCATCGCTTATTGTTAATTTTTGTTTATTTTTGTAATTTGTCGATTCTTACATTATTATTTTCTATTTTTAACATTTGTCTATACTAGTCATTATTTTTAGTAAACTGTGTATCCTGAAGAGGAAAGTTTCGCTTTACAAACATTTTGATATTTATATATTAAAAATAGTGATGTAAACAAAGTAATTTAAAAAAAATAAAACTGATGTAAACAAAGTTATTGTTTTATTTTTAAAATTATAATGTCACATCACCAAGTTACCGCTTTATATGAAAATATAAAGTAATTTTTATTAATTTAATTTTTAATTAGTTTCAATACATTTCTTTTTGTTATGTTTACATAAAAACAAATTTCAAGGCTTATAAGACAATTTAGGATATTTTTCATAGTCCTCCTCACTAGATGCTGAGGAGGACTAGATTATATTTTTAAATTTTTGATTTTAAGCTCTTACGACGTTCTTTTCAAAATGCTGGATAACTGCTCTTCGATAAAAATAGAGTAAAAGGGACATGTGTAATGCTGAAGGAAGTGGTAAAGAGGAAGGTTGGGAAGTACCTGGCTATTAAGATATGACCACCGATATAGCGATTGCATGCAACAAACGGTGATATTTCTCAAGGATGAAAATAAGTCTATTCTGTAACTAACCAGCAGATTGCGGATAACCCGCCTACCAATTGCAAACGCAATAAGGTATCATACATAATTCATTCCTACCTCAATGATTATAATTATTGTATTGAATTACATAGTGTCTCATTATTTATGTGCGGCGACGGTGGCGACCTTTAGCCGTTTCTATTTGGAACTGTGGCCTAGGCAAGGTAAGGCCCTGCGTAAGGTGGCCCCGGACGCCCCGGATTATATCGAGCCTTAATTGGAATTCATTCCCTAAATTGGGTTCCTACCCCGCGCGACACTAATTGGGACTTACCCTACTTTAAATGATTGCCAACACAAAGCTATTTGTGTGAATAAACAGGAAAGTAATAGACTAATTCCAAAATTCATTCAGGGAAGCCTCACTTTTAGCAGGCGATCGTGTTAACTGTCACTAGATTAACACTCCCGGTATCCGGTTGAAAATTCATCGTTTTTTGATTAATTAAAGTACAAGAAGTTTCATTATCACCGACCACTTCGTATTATATATCCACTGTAGGAAAAGAGGAGCCAAACATTCTATTTTATTCATTAAATTGCTTGCAACATTGTCTAGTTTTTGCTAAGCATTTTTGCGAAAAATTTAGCTTTTGCTTTAATTATATTCTGACTATCCAACCAACGAATAACAGGAATGAAGATAAGATTGACCCTTATACCACTCTGTCTTGGCACACACTCCTTGCTTCATTAATTTTCATACATCGTCTCATACAACACTCGTCTGTTATTCTGATTAGGTATTTGATTCACTTGATCGTGCCATGTATTCCTCGGACACCACCGACGTCGTCCACAAATCACTTTCGCAATTAATATTATTTTAATCCTTTAATGGAAGCTATTTCCGGTGAAAAGTTATTATATCGGCTACCAGAATTTTATTTTGTTCATATGGAAATTATATTTTTCTAATAAGGTCTATGTACATTTTTTTTTCGTCACAAAATAACTTCCTCTCTTTCAAGGGATCGTTTTATTAAATAAATTATACAAAAAAAAAATTGCTTAGAATAATTCTGCTAATCTCTTTATTTCGCGTAGCTGCGCAAAAAATGCATTAAGCGTTATTTGCTTTGTAATCTCCCGCATTGGAAATGATAATTGTGTTGAAACTGTAATTTGACGCCGAAAATAATGGATGAGCCACCAAAACAAAGCAAAACACACAAAGAGCCGGAAAAAGCTCTAAAACGAGAATGCTTTTAGAGTATCTAAATAATGAAGGCCTTATTTAGTTGAGATTTCCCCGCTAGGGTTCTATCTGTCTTAATTATCGCTAGACATTTGGCGGGAAAGTTGCTCCATCTGCACCAAAATGGCGACATTTATTTCCCGCTCTCGCTTCTTTTACACACGGCCAGTTTTTATTGTGGAGAAGGGAAATTTGATTTCATTCCGAATAGCCATTAATACCGCCTTTTTGTTTCTGTTTAATTTGAGGAGTCAACAGTTTGGAAGTTACTTTAATAATAAGATGGCTGCGGCCCCGAACGGGGGGATAGATATTAAGATAGCAAATAAGACGCCATCTTGGTATACATTTTTGTGTATTTTAAGGAGGAGGCGTTGGCAAAAACGCCGTAAAAGGATAAGGAAAATTTATCTCGAAATGTTAATTTCTTGTTGGAATATCTTAACGGGGGTAAGTTATTTCTTGTTAATTGTTTTGCGCCTTCGTAGCTGATAGCTGAACAGCCATTGTAGCAATGAAACAAGTCCAAACGCAAATAACCAAATAATATCCAACCACCGAGAGCTCTGTTGTGACTTCTTTTTCTACTATTTGACGTTTATGAGAAAGAGGGTGATTTCAACTGAGCTATCAGCGGTACGCTGCCGCCAGTACCGTTTATAGCTCCGTTGTGAATTACCGTTGTGTTGGTTATTTTTCACAAAAACTTTGTTTATTTGACGACCTACGTGGTCGAGTGGTTACGATCCTCGGCTACCAATCGGGAGGTCACGGATTCAAATCCTGGCGTCCCGAAGTAAATTTTATTCTATTATTTTGTGTTATTTCAGTATTTATTCACATAAACTAATATAGAAAGAGAGAGTGCGAAAACAGTGTGCAATATAGTTGTGAATGACGAATACTTGGAGCAGGTCGATGAGTTTGTATATTTGGGAAGTATGTTTACGAGAAATGGAAAGACTGATATTGAAAGAAGGGTGAATGCAAGAAACTCCATTAATGGAGGACTGAACGCGGTTGGCGCTAACAAAAAGTTGTTCAAAGAAGCGAAGCTAGCAGTCCACAATGGAGTGCTGATACCAACCCTGATGCATGGCAGCGAGGCATGGAATTGGCAGAAGGATGAAAGTAAACTGAATGTCGTCGAAATGAGATCTCTGAGACGAATGTGTGGTAAAACCATGTATGATCGTGTGAAAAATATTGAAATTCGTAAAGAATGCAAGACTGATGTAAGCGTAATGAGTAAGATTAAGAAAGGGACGCTTAGATGGTTTGGGCATGTGGAGCGAATGAACGAAGAAAGGAGTGTAAGAAGAATGTATGACGCGAATGTGAATGGAAGAAGAAGCCGAGGACGTTCGAGGAAGACATGGCACGATCAAGTGAATCAAATACTTGAGTCGGGCCATGTCAGAAGTCGGAATACTAGAAGAGAATGTATGAGACGATGTATGAATGTGAATGAAGCAAGAAGTGTATGCCAAGATCGAGTTGTTTGGCGGTCCGTCCTCTCTGCCTACCCCTGAGGGTAAACGGCGTGATGGTTAGTTAGTTAACTAATATATGTATAGCATATTTAGGGCATGTTCCAGAGTGGTAGATACTTTCTGTATGACCCTGGTAAAAGACCATCATTCGGAATCGAAATTTTGTTTGTTTTGATATTTGATATTTGTTTTGATATTTGTTGACCGGATTTGAACAGTCATGTACTTCTCCACCTTCCTCATCCCCATATCCTTCACCTCTTCACAAGCTTCAGCCTCTCAACATACCCCAATTGGAGATGCCATAATCTGCAGACGGTGGCTCGGAACAGTTGGGACTCTTTTGCGGTATTCGCATAAAAAATTACATATTCTCTTAAATCTGTAGGTAAAACATTTCATCGCAGTTTTAGTTTTAGTTTGAACCAGACGGCCTTGAACTCATCGCATCAATAAGCTCCTTTAAGTCGGCTTACAACAAGCAAGTTCAACGTATTTTATTCAAACAAAAACATGTTTTTAATGAGCTAGTCGGGGACCCATAACTTTGATTAGAAACTGATTTCCAGTAGGCTTTACTACAGTGAAGTAGCTCTATTCGACTTCAATAATACAACACAAAAAAAACGTTTTCTGAAATTATGATTGCAACTTAATTATTACAAAACTGCTCATATAAAATGAATTTTCAATTAATAATCCTGTACACTAGCCACCAACTAAGATCTAAGATTTAAACCGTAAACGAAAACAAACAAAATATTCGTAACCCTGATATAATTTTTTTTTACGTTATTTCTACATAGGAGGGACTGGGGAAAATCATTTCCATGAGGACCTGCGTCATCTTTAAGGGTGCTGTGTGGACGGTCTTTTTGAGGAGAGGAAGGAGTGAAGATGGCTCTTGTGATCCATGTTGTAGGAAGCCGCCAAATCATTTCACAGCCGGGCTGTTGAACTAAGGAACGAGTCGTAGAAACGAAATAAACCGTTTTTCCCAATTATTTGCAGAAGAGATCAATGACGCTTGTTTCTCAGATCATCTTCCTTTGAAATACCGATAGAACAAAGACAGCATTCAAATATGACGCCGATGCTCTAAAGATTACAAGGTTCCGATTGTTAAGATACGGGAATCTATCAAATCGACCGCCCGTTACTGCACAGGGGTTTTTTCAGGTATTTTGGGGCTTCAGACCAGAGGTGACTGCCAAATTTAACTGTGTGGTGCACTTTTTGATATGTACAGGGTCAGTAGTCGTGTACTATTAAAGTATCTACGGGCCCTATACAGTACGCCCAGCTTCTCTGAGAGGCTAACTTGACTGGTTTCGATGCTTCGTGCCTGAGCTAGTCACCTAAAGTTACACCAAGCGTATCAATGGAAGGTGCATTGGAAAGATTGCTTCCGATATTTTTGTTATGTTAGTACCGCAGAAGAGTCCCAACTGCTCCCAACCGTCTGAACAGTGAGACTATAGCATCTCCAATTGGGGTATGTTGTGAGGCTAAATGTTGTGGGGAGGGGGGAAAGAAATGCGGGAGAGGAAGGTGGGGAAATACCTGGCTTTTGAGAAGTAGTCACCAAACACAGCTAAAGCAATTTCAAGCAACGTTTCGATTCTGAATGGTGGTCTTTCACCAGGGCAATACTGAAAGTATCCATCACTCTGGAACGCGCCTCAAATATACTATATATTATTTTTAATTAATAAATTGTGAAATAACACAAATTAACAAATAAAATTGCTTCCGTTGAGGGAGAATATGAATACATTTTTTCTGTCGATATCCAAGATGTAATTTGAAATTATATATTTGCTAAATGTTCTCAGTTCAGTCAGCTTCCCATAGTATTGCTGCAAAATTTCCATAACTACTTCACCTTTTTTTTATACGAAAGTTCCAATGTATCATAAAATGACTTTAAAAGGAATCGCTCCATTGGCATTTTCTGTCATTCGCCTCTAACACATTGCAAACATGTTCACTTCGTAAAACAAAAAAAGCGGGAAAACCTCAATTTTTGCGGCGCAAATATTTACATCGGCAACGTGAGCGGTTTGAACGCGGGAAAAAAGGAAATCTTTCAAATATTGACAGTTCATAGGTCGACGTTAACGCATCCCAAACACTCACCTGCTCGACGTTGGGGCACGTTCTGTAATTTAAAACATCCCTGACAGATGCGCTAAAAACGTAAAGTACACGTTAAGTTCAATCGAGATAAAAGCTTTAACAAACTTTCGGTCTTTGCGAATTCGTTATGGAGTTATTGTTGTTTTAATAATATTGTAATCATAATTGCACATCGTCGGTGATAAAGCGCTGGCATAATGATATACGAGTATATTTAAAGCAAGTGGAAATTCCACGTTTTGTGATTTGAAGTTTACTATAAAGTTAGAGCACCATGAAAGTGAGTTGGTGTGAAAGAGCGTGAAATGAAAAATACACTGAAAAATAAAAAAAAGATCGGAGTGCGACAGATAATAATCGAACTCGGAATCTTCAGTTTTGCCTGTCGGATAATAATAATAATAATTGGATGATTTGTATAGCGCCGTTTTTGTGAAAAAAAAGAGGGGCGAGGTTGGCGTGCCCCCAATTTAAGTAAACGCGCAAATATGTAAAAAAGGCTCGGCTTATTACAAAAACAGAATAGAGTATTTAGTTTGGCTGTTTATAAATGTTTTATAATTTGTTTACCGCAGTCAAAATCACGCAAGACAAACGTGAACGGGAATGAACTATGCTGGTGCCAAAATAGGTGTCACGTGACCTTTGCCTCCAGACGTCGAAATGGTACTTTAAGGAAAGTCTATTCATTCTGACGTCAGTTGTCGTTAGTAATTATATGTCATAGTATTCACGTTTGTCCCGGTTTTTTTTGAGCAGATTGAAATGGGAATCAATTTAAATAATTAAAAAAACTTTTTCATTTAAGATCGTTGTGGTGTACTTACGGTTAGTGGGGACTTCATTTCGGCTAATACCTGCAAAACCCTTGTGCACTATATCTTGTAGATATACTAATTTGATTTTCTATCCGGATGCCTTGCATGCATTAGTTTTTTCTCCTAGTTCTAATCTTTATTCCTGCCACAAAAATCACAAATATGGCGTCAGCTACCGAAACGAAATGTCGGTCATCCTCGGTCTGCGATGCATCTGTATTATCTTTATATTTATCAGTAGCGTGCATTGCGCTATGAACAAAGGTACTTATTAAAATTTGGGTGTGAATTATGCATTTAATATTTGAAAATAACCATTTTATTATCATCTTCCACTGATTCTGGAGACCAACTTTTTACCAACAAATTATCGGAAAAATAAAACAGTTTGATCATAAAGTTGGTGTATTTAAAAAAAAAAACGGCGGAAAACAGCTTTTTAGCTTTTATGGAGTGGTGGCCACTGATATTTTTTGATTCAACTCAGTGAATGATTTAAAAAAAAAAGTGTTTTATGATTTTTGTTCATTATAAAAAATAACCTTTTTAGGCATAGTTATGTTAATAATTAAATTAGAAAAATATTTGATAATTTTTTTTTTTGAATTTAAAAATTTTTTTAAAGCATAATATGATATGTTCTGTATGAAGATACAATGATACGGATGTCAAAGGATTATATTGTTTATTTAAGGTAGATTTCCAATTAATCTAATAGTAAATTAATTAAAAAAATATTTTTTATTCACCACTTTATAAAATTTGACTTAATTTATTAATAATGACGCCACAAGGTGAATAAGAATTTTTCAAGAAATTATAATCTAAACGAAATTACAAGCGTTCACCACTCTGTGTAGGGTTTTTGCAATGTTAATATTGATTATCGATTTTTAAATTCATTCCCAAATATAACGATTTTGTTTGTCTTCCTTTGCATAAATTACCCAACCTCACCGATTCATAAATCTTCAGAGAATTCCTCCAATAATCTTGCCTAAAACATTTAATCCGCCGAGTTTTATGACTGACGTTGAAAGATAAAAAATACTTATGTGCGCACGTTAAAATTTTATAGTTTTTTAACGACCCCGGTTATAGCCCCTTTTTATTGGAGCTTCTCTAAGCAAATTAGGAATATGGAAACTGGAAGAAAAGAAGGGACGTATTATTTTTAGAATTTTCAATGTCTGATACAACTGTTCTTCACCGAACAAATAATAAAATTCCAACACCCGTACCGAAACGACCATAACAAAAACTTTGTACATTATTTTGAAAAAAAAAAATATTTATGCAAAACCAGCAGTCTACAATGGAGTGCTGATGCCAACCCGGATGTATGGCAATGAATCGTGGAACTAGAAGTAAGCATTGGAAGGATGAAAGTGGACTGAATGCTGTAAGAAAGTGATCCTTGAGGCGTATGTGCAGTGAAATCATATATTTAATTTCAAATGTAGAGATCTGGAAAGAATGTAATGCTGATGTTAGCGTAATGAACACGATTAAGAAAAATATTCTTAAATTGTTTGGCAATGCAGAGTGGGAGAACGAAGAAAGGAGTGTAAAGAGAATGGATACGAAAATGAGTTGTAAAAGAAGTCGAGACGCCTGAGGAAGACATTGCACTATTAAGGGATTCATATGCTTGTTCGGGCTATATCAAAAACAGAAGAGTATGTAATCGTATGAGACGATGTAAGAAGCAAGGAGTGTGTGCCAAGATAGAGTTGTGTGGCGGTCCATCCTCTCTGCCAACCCAGATATACTCCTTCCTATCCTGCAAAAGACCCTCCACACAGGATCCCCAAAGATGACATAGGCGTTGAAGGATTTTTTTTATCTCAGGGCCTCCTGTATGGAGTAACTCAGAATTTTTGTACATTCAATTCATGGTGGAATTCTTTTTAAAAATGAATTCTTTGATTAAAAAATCTTTATAAATTTCTTCTACATGTTTATATACAAAAATAAATGGGTTTTAAAGATATAAAATAAATAAAAAAATATGTTTAAACGGCGTGATGATTAGTTAGGTATTTTTGATCTGTTGCGCAGCGGGAATCTGACCAGCCAGCTCCCGGCTTGTAGCCAAATACGCGAACCATTACGCAACGGAAGCCCCCGACAAAATTTCTCTCTTTATTAGGCGGGAACGCTTTTATTATCAATTATACGTGTACCCCCCATAGTGCGCGAACCTTCGCAACATAATTAAAATATAAATAATAATAAGATGTTCGTGGGAAATCTGAAATAATGGCAAATATTCATAAGTGAAATAAAGTACCTACCTACACATGATCATCATTAGGGTGGTCCAAAAATTTTTTTTTATTATTTTTCATCTGACCGCTCCGTGAATTTGTTACATGTATTCATAGTAATAACATAGTAAAATTTCAGCGAGATGGCTCAAGTAAAAAGGGGTGCTCAATCGAGTGTTGTTTTTGAAATTTTTGTGTAAAATGCTTAATTTGTACTTTTTAATATATTATAATAAAACTAATATAAAACTTTTTTCCACTTAATTTTATTTGACTGTAACCAGGTTCAGCCTGTCAAGACCATCTTCAGGCTTATATACACAAATATGGGGGAGGGTAAGAGGGGTGGTCTACAAGGATTTTATTCGAATATGTGGGTTTTCTTACAATTGTTACTAAGTGGTCTTTGGCTGTCTAATTTCTAATTATTTTGGTTTTTTCCAGTAGGCATAATTACCTCGGGCTTGTAGCTTTACTTCAATATTGTTTGGGAAAAACCTTACAAGTATCATGCATTATCCGAATACAACTCCAATATAAAAGAAAAATTTGATATTGACTCTCCATTGGTAATTCATTGGGACGGCAAACTGATGACCGATATAACTGGCAATAAGAAAGTAGAGCGCCTTCCGATTCTTGTCTCTGGTAATGGTTGTGAAAAACTATTAGGAGTACCTAAACTTACTGCAGGAACGGGGGAACAAATATCTGATGCTGTTTTTGACACAATGCAACAGTGGAATGTCACAAATAAAGTCCGGGCTATGAGTTTTGACACTACTGCTTCTAACACCGGTGCCAAAAAGGGAGCTTGCACTCTTTTAGAAGGAAAGACAGGATGTGATCTTTTGTGGCTTGCTTGTCGTCATCACATATTTGAAATAATGCTTTCAAAAATATTTACTCTTTGTTTTGGGCCATCAAGCTCTCCTCAAATCCCACTTTTCAAAAGATTCAGCGATATTTGGGAAACATTACCGAAGGAGGACTATGATTGTCTTGACCTCGATAAGAACGCAGAACAGTTCGCTGAAAATACTCTTGAGAGTCTTACAACCGCTCTATTTAGAGATAATCAAGTTCGTGATGATTACGAAGAGCTAATAAAGCTCACCATGATTGTTTTGAACAAACCTCCTACGAAGATACATTGGCGCCCTCCAGGTCCGATTCATCATGCTCGTTGGATGGCGAAATTGCTGTATGCTTTGAAGATTTTTCTCTTTAGAAATAATTTACAAGCATTTAAACTAACCAAGAGAGAAGAAAAACAAATTGTTCGATTTGTTAGTTTTGGTGTGCTCATCTACACCAAAGTTTGGATCGAAGCGCCTTTGGCAGCAGATGCGCCAGTAAATGACTTACTACTTTGGAAGAGCTTAAAATTGTACGAATCCATTGATTCCGAAATCAGTATAGCAGCTAGGGATATCTCAGAGCGTCACTTATGGTATTTGTCAGATGAACTACTTGCATTTGCCTTGTTTTCTGACAAGCTGTCTGATGCTGAGAAACAGGCCATTGTTCAAAAAATAAATTCTGATGTCGGTAATCGTTCAGTACGAGGTGACTCTGCTAAGCTTTCCTCAGAGGTTACATTAGATGCTTTTGCAACACAAAGAACGTTGAAAACACTCTTAGTTCTTGAAATCAAGGACTCTTTCTTGCAATTACCTCCTGAGACTTGGAATGACAATGTTGATTACCTTCAAGGCAAAAGCTGCGTCACAAATTTGCGTGTTGTTAATGATACAGCGGAGAGAGGAGTTAAACTGTTTGAAAATTACGACACGTTACTCACTAAGACTGAGGAAGAAAAGCATTTTTTACTACACATCGTTGAACAAAACAGAAAAATCGTTTCCACTGAAACATCCAAAAAGGAGTTAACAGACATAGTTTTGAAAGATTGCAACTAATATTATGTTAAGTATTACTTTGTTACAAAATTTTATTCATATTTAAATAATTTGTATACTTATTTGATTAAAATACTTGTAATATTAATAAACCTTAAATTACGTATTTTATTTAAAATCCTGAAATTTTGTCAAAAACTTATAATTCGATGAGCACCCCCTTGTATATAAGATGAGGGGCTGAAATTTTTAACACATCGTAGGAATGGTAGGTGTAACAAATCAAGGGTACGGCTACACCTATATTTGATTATTATTTTTTTACTATATAGGCCTGGACCACCTTAATCATCATAATATTATTTGTTTAATTGGTACAAAGACGGCCTCCGTGAAAGAGTGGTTATGATCCTTGATTACAAATACGGAGGTAGCTGGTTCAAAATTTTATTAGAATAATTTGTGTTATTTCAATAAGATTATAAAAATAATATATACCATATTTGCGGCATGTTCCTTTCAGTATCTCCCTGGTGAAAGAACATCATTCAGAATCGAAATGGCTTTAGCCATGTTTGGTGATCATGTCCGAGTAGCTAGGTACTTACCCACCTTACTCTCCCTCGTCTCCTTCCCCTCCATGCCGCCTTCAGCCTCACTACATACCCCAATTGGGGGTGCCATAGTCTCACTGGCTCCAGACGGTTGGGAGAAGGTGGAACTCTTGAACTCAAGTGTGGTGTTCAGATGAAAATAAAAACAGAAGTCTTTTTTTAGATATACCAGGGGACCAAAGTAACTGAACATTACAAAACCAACATTAAAAACCACTCAACAGAATCTTAAGTTATTAGCTTTATTTCATCCAATTACACTGGTCAACACATTTTTGCCCCATCAGTGAAAATATCCGATTTTGTGAAATTGTGTGCTAATTTCTAAAATATCGTTATGTTTTTTTGAATCACGCAGGATTTGGAGGGATTCAGATTTTTGTACTTTATTTTTTATTATAACATTGAGGGAAAATAAGATAACAATGTGTCCCTATTTTGCATTGTTTTCGCTGTTGCACGTCACCTATGTGTCAAATCTGTCACTTTTATTCGAGTGTTTTAGAGTGGGAATTGTATTTTAACGTGTTTGTGTGAAAAATTACCTGAAATTTGTATTAAAAAACTGTCCAAACGTGTAGAAATAGAATTTGCATTTTTTGTGAATTTACCCCATAATCGCAAAGGAAAAAAGTACTTCCCTAGATAAAAAAAGTATACGAACTGTATTAAGTGCAAAGGAAGTGATCAGGATAAACCATACCCTGTGTTCGATGAACACTGACTCTCAGAGGAAGGTTAAAGGGTCGCGAAAATCAATTCCCTTTGCAATTCCATTGATCTAGAGAGAGCCAAAGGATCACACCAGTGATTGCTATTTTCACCTTACTCTTATATCTGGAGTATCAATAAAGAAAAATAAATATGTTAATTATCCTAACATCTATCAAGTCGGCGATTTCATTCCCGGTTTCAACAACACCAGCGAAATTGGAGTTAGAAACTTCGATTTAAAGTACTCAAAGGAAAGTTTTCAATGATAAGTGATGTTAAAATAAAAGAAGGAATATTTATAGGACCGCAAAATAAGATTTTTCCACGTTGTTAAGTCTATACAACTAACTGCATGATCAGCTTTCAATACTCTCGCAGGAAAACAAAAAAACACGAAAACTACGTCAAGATTGTCACGGATCTAATTACAGCCTATAAAACATGGGCTGCAATGTCTCTTAAAATTAATTTTTTGCACTATTGTTTGGATTATTTTTCGGATAACTCGGGTAGTGTAAGTGAAGAGCATTGTGAGTATCTTCTTCAATATATGGCTAGTTTGGAAAAGCGGTACCAAGGAAAATGGAGTCAATCAATGCTTGCAGATTACTGCTGGACACTTCAAAGAAATTCCACAGATGTACACAAGCGCAAGTCAAGTATCAAATGAAAAAAAAACTTATAAATACCTAAAGATTGATAAATAATATTGACCTCAGTACTAGGCTTATAGGGATTTTGTAACATTGCGCAGCATATTTATAAATCAAGAATAAAAATGAAAAATACTGTATGTACGACACGATTTTTATTGTTATTTAACTTATTATAAAAACAGCTTTCTTCAATAAATTCAGCTTTTATTGAAGGGTAAAACTTTTTTTTTGAAAATTGCTTACCAGTGTTACCTATGCGGTATGTTTTTGTTCGGTATTGTTTATGGACGAACGAATTTATTGAAAAGGCATTACGCATATTAATTCATTCTAATAAAATTCCTGTCCTGTACCACCAGTCATAAAATGTTCTTTACCTTTCCTTAAAGCAAACGTAAAGAACGCAATTTAAAAAAAATAAATACCCTGATTAAATAGCATCTCCAATAATGTGTGTTTCCAATATTTTGTCCTCTGCGTTCAAAACTGTATCTAAAATTCTCTAATGAACAGTGTCAATCTTCAATGTCTTGACAGGTAAGTATGGTCCTGTATATTATCTGCCTGTATATAATATGTATAATTTATGTACGTTTTAACGCGGCATCACCTTCATTGGTCAAATGCACTGTACATGTAGTTTTGTATGATTGATTGATGTTCTGGTGGATGCAATCCGTTAGCCTATTTACCTTTAATTCTTGAACATCCATCAAAATATTATATGTAGAAATAAAATTGATATAGTATATAAAAAAAATAATAAACATACAAACACAGAAATCATTAAAACATACACACACAATTTACACGACAGCATGATAACATTAATTTAAACACTATAATAACATAATATGGCAAGCAATCCATTAGCTACGAGAGAGCAATTTATTTAATTGCCTTTCGGATGAAAATAAAATAAAATAAAGTATTTTTTTAATTTCTAAAATTAAATTAACAAAATAATTAAAATGTAATGTGAAAATAAAATAATAACTTTGTTTATAACCACGAGAATTTTATTTAATTTTATTACGACCGACCGGTTTTGCTTAACATAAGCATCTTCAGGGTACAAAAATTAAACTGATCAAAAATACATAGTGTGTGTTTATATATACAAAATAGAATAAGACAGAACATAACATAGAACAAAGAAAAAATGAGATAGCATGAAATAGAAATCTGACATAATAACCGAGCGAAAGAGACAGAAGTGTACATAATGGAATACCAAGGAATAACTGAACAGGTGATTATGGGATGGGAAATTTTACGAGATTATAGGGAATATACCTAATATTGGGCTATTGGACACATTTAGTTGATTATTAAGAATTTTATTTTTGGTTTTAACAGCTTTCTTTATTTCTAGTGATTCTAAATTATTTAATCTGTTTCCATGACCATTTTTATGGAGAATATTAGCACCGGTGCTTTGATTGAAGGTATGATCTTTATCAATAAGGTGATTGGCGAATTCTGAAAAACCGTTATTATTTAGGCATCTAAGATGTTCTTTAATTCTAATATTGACATTATGTGGTTAGACATATTTAATTTTCATTATTCATTTCATTTTCATTAAATATGTCTAACCACAAAGTGACTGCTTTCTATCAAAAAAAAAAATGTAATGTATTTATTTTTCCACATTAACCATTCAGGTTAAATAAATGAAAATGTAATTATATTTTTACTGAAATTAAAAAAAACCTACATTATCATAATATATTGTTTATAATAAGAAATTGGTTAAAGCAATATAAAAAACTACATATATTTTTCCAGCCCCTCAACGTGATTTTTCCCATCCAAATGCGCTATGCAAATCATGCCTTCGATTCGGCAACAACATTTAGAAAACAACTCATTTTACACTTTAACCTAGCGCAAACTAACATATTTTTAATCTACTTCCCATTGAAATTAGTGACAGTAACAACACGTGGTGTGATACGCAGCTATTTTACCGTTTGCCTAGATTACATTAGGCAATGCATATGATGGTTAGCAATTTAGAAGTTCCTTATAATACTTTGCCCGAGTTCTCCAAGCACTATGAATAATGTCTACCCTATTTATCACTTGATTCATAGCACGAACACTAAATATCAAGTAGCTAGCTTACTGAACAAGTCACAATAACACAACGCGGCAACTGACTTAACAGCTGCGGTGTTGTTCAGTCGGTTGTTAACATAAGACAACAAAATGTTTGCACAAAACCCAGAAGGGAGAAAAATTATATAACTTTTTTTATACATACATATTTTTAAGTGAATTCTTCGCAAGAGTCCCAACTGCCCGAAGCCAATGGGACTACAGCATCTATATTTGTAGTGTCTACTGTGAGTCCGTAGAGAGCATGGAGAAGTGATTGCAAATCCGGAGCCGATATGGAAAATCCAGATTTTGTCTTTTTAAATAATTTTTTTATTTTCATAAATTTCATAATTTAATGTCCGAAAATAATAAAGCAAGATAACACAAAAAAAAGTTTTTTTCTTCAAATTTCTCAAATTTTACAAATTTTACAAACTGTTAGTAATAATTAACAATTTACGGACGCTTTGTCACAAATTGAGATTTGAATGCCACCTTTAAGAATTTTAAAAAAATGACACATTACCTCGAAAACACCATTTCTGCATAGTTATAAGTTTGCAAAAAATCGTATCAAGTAAAAGAAAAATAAGAAAAAAAATTAAATATAAGATGAAAACTTAATTTTAAAATGTTATTTGTTTTAAAACATATTTTTGTCAGTCTCACAACGTACCCCGAATGGCGATGCCATTGTCCTATTGGCTCATGGATATTAATATTTAAAAAAATCTCTTTCGTTGCATTCGCCAGTATCTTTGTGGATGTTATAATTCATATGCTATACCTACAGTTTCGCAACATCCTCCGGTTATGGATGCCATAGTCCCAATAGCTTAGGCAAATTGGGACTGATGATGCTCATTATTAATGTTTTTTTTAAAACCTTGTGTCCTTAAATTCTAACCAAATTTTATAATTATTTGGGAAAGGTAAAATGCTGTAGAAATGAGATCGTGTGAAAAATGTTGAGATTCGTAAAGAATGCAAGGCTGATGTATGCGTAATGAGCAAGATTAAGAAAAGGACGCTTAGATGGTTTGGGCATGTAGAGCGAATAAATGAAGAAAGGAGTGTAAGGAGAATAGAATATATGACGCCAATGTGAATGGAAGAAGAAGCCGAGGACGTCCGAGGAAGACATGGCACGATCAATTTAATCAAATACTTGAGTAAGGCCATCTCAGAAGTCGGAATAAGAGAAGAGAATGTATGAGAAGATGTATGAATGTGAATGAAGCAAGAAATGTATGCCAAGATCGAGTTGTTTCCCGGTCCTTCCTCTCTGCCTACCCCTGAGGATAACCGGTGTGATGGTTAGTTAGTTAGTTAGTAAAATTATTACATTTAAATTGGAGTTCCGCAAAGATCCAAGCGGCTATTTAGGGATCCGTGGTCGAAAAAGTTCGGGAAACCCTGCCTTAAATATGAAATTAATTTTTTACCCACTATGTAAAAACCAAATACATATTAAATACTCGTACATGGATAATATTGTTAAGTTGTAAAATGAAATCATTTTTGTATTACTGTCAGAGCCATTGAAATCAGAGTTACCCAATAAATGGATACGTTACTTCTATTCAAGGCCCCATTGTGTGAACTGCAGAGTCCTGATAGCTTTTCCAGTTTAACTATTCCTAAGTCTTCTTTCTCTTCCCCTTATTTCTTTGTCTCTTCTTGTTCTCCTTCCCCCGTTCGATTTTCTCTCTTTCCCCCATCACAATTTATCTGGAATCACTATTTTCCTTCAACTTCTTCCTGTCTTCTGCGGTAACTTTCTGGATGGGTGAAAGAGGTTGGATAACCTGCTTGTTTGACGACGCTTAAATATGAATTATATTTTTATCATTATTTTTTTTTTTAATATCATAAATGCGTTAGTCAATTGTATTTCCGATTCGTCTACCCATGGATCGATTTAGTGTACCGCCTTTTTTACCATAATACTAATAAGCTTTAACCATGAACGCTCCTCCAAATTTTGTATGTTTATTATTTCCTCGCTTTTGTTTTCGTGCTTTTTCCCATTAATATGCAGCAGTTTTGTACCGTTATTTGTTCTGTGTTATTTTGTTTTAATCTGGATACAGCTTTTTTGATGAAAATTGTAACTAGATTAAAACAAATTATTACAGATAATTGTTTCATGGTTTCAATATGCTTTTTACGTAAGTTTGACATTCGATGGAAACAATTCGAATTGCATAACTTACTTATTGTAAGTAGTACCGGTCAGTTAGCATCCAAACTCCCCATGGAGTTGGCATCCCGTCTGGATCCCATCTAGGCGTCGTGAGTTCTATTCCTCGGTCGTCTAAGTCCTCCATCACAACACAAGCAACATTTTCCTCTTAGTGTGATGGTAGTAGAAGATTTTTATATATTGTGAGGTTATTCGTAATCCGGGAATGTTTGACTCTATTTAAAAAAAAGGTAAAGTTTGTAGCAAGAGTTTTTTAAATACCACTGCGGTAAATGATAAGCCAATTTATACTAACTAACTAACCATCACGCCGTTTCCCCGCAGGGGTAGGCAGAGAGGACGGACCGCCAAACAACTCGATCTTGGCATACACTTGCTTCATTCACATTCATACAACGCCTCATACATTCTCTTCTGTTATTCCGACTTCTGACATGGCCCGACTCGAGTATTTGATTCACTTGATCGTGCCATGTCTTCCTCGGGCGTTCCCGGTTTCTTCTTCCATTCACATTCGCGTCATATATTCTCCTTACACTCCTTTCTTCGTTCATTCGCTCTACATGCCCAAACCATCTAAGCGTCCCTTTCTTAATCTTGTTCACTACGCTTACATTAATATTGTTCACTACGCTTACGCCAATTTATACATGGTTTCGAAATTTGCATAAGTGCACGTTGAAGAACTAAATTTTGCGGTAATGCTATTATTACCGCAAAATTATAAACACAATTCAATTTCTTTTTTTAAATATGTGTTTAATAAATGTTATGAGCAGTGAATTAATATTTTAATTTTAAATTATTATTCTTAATTTTTTGGCTTGTGAATGATTTAGAATTTATGAGATCAGTTATTTAGTATCTAGTATTAAGTAATATTTTGTTAAGTAGATGGTCACAGCGATGACATTTCTGATTGCTTTTTTTTTGTTTATTATTTAATGTGTAAGTAGCTCTAAAACCATGTACTTTTCGAAAATAAATGATATTAAATTGAAAACGAGCTTAGGAAAATTTTTCTTTTATGAAGACATACAATATCTTGTACCTGTCAGCCGTAATTTTTTTTATTACTTTTGGGAGTCAAGTTCTAGCGACTCCATTGCCTATTATCCACGTCCTTTAAGCACACTTTGCCGGTATAAAATGATTCGCAGAACGTTTATGTTCCGTGCAGATTTTACTCCCAAAGAAATGGTTGTATCTCAGTTCTAGGGATGCGACTAACGCCACAAACGATTTCGCCGACATCCAAAGGAAACTTTTGAGCAATTCTGTCGCCTACCCATAAAATGCATTTTGTTTGAAACTTCGTTTTGAGATGTTTTATTTTAAAGTCCTTTTATTAATAATCAGGTATCTGCTCGATATTGTTAAAAATATTTTAATTTGGTGTTTAAGTACCACTGTATAACAGATCAATTAAAATATTTGTTTTCTTCTTACTTAATTAGTATAATGCTGTTGAGATATGTTTCTAAAATCGATCAACACGTCTATTGTTTCAATTAACATTGATCATTAATTATGAATATTTTTGTTTTGTTACAGGTGAGTTCATATTTTTTACGTCAATAAAAATTCCGATCTTGAGCCCGTACCATTCAAGGCGAGTCGATTATTGGGTAAGCATTTCACTATAATAATTATAATAATGATAATATTTGTATGATCAAGGGTGCTGTACAAATATTAATTACTTGCTAGGGTTTATCTTACTATGTACAAACAGATACATGAAAACGCGTACCTGGCAGGCCACTCCAGATCAACATATTATATTTATGTCTCGGAACAGACATCGTCTAGTGAGACGAGTAAAGTAAATGTTTAAAATTGTATACCAATAAACGCCCGGGTTGCCGGCAATGAAATTAATGATTATAAAGTTTTAGCTTGGAAATATGTGATTTTGCATGCACGGGATACAATATCAGAAAACAAAGCACATTGCATGATATTGAATTTACTATTTAATTCTTATTTGTTATTGATATTATATATATATATATATATACATACATACTCGTATTACATACTTACTCCACACGGAAGGCCCTGAGGGAAATTATTTCCCTCAGGGCCTATATCATCTTTAGGGATGATGTGTGGAGGGTCTTTTAGAGGATAGGAAAGAGAATCCAGGTCTTGAAGAGACCCATGTTGTAGGAGGGAGGAAACACAGAGCCTGACAGATTATTCCACAGCCGATTTGTTGAATACAAGAACGAGTCGTAGAAACGACCCGTTTTCATGTTACAAATGTCAACAGTGTGTAATATTGGGCGCGCATTTGGCGTGTTTCCTGACTGTGCACCGGTGCCGAAGAAATCAATGACGCTAGTTTCTCAGAGCACCTTCCATTAAAATACCGCTAGACATTTCCACCTGACGTGTGTGCTCGAAAGATTGCAATTAAAAAAGTAATTAATTAATTAATAATTAATCAAACAATTTATTAGAAGGTTAGTGGCTAAGGAAGAGGTAGTAATCATCTTAAGTAATTAAAAAAATCGAATTTTAGGACAAGATAACAGAGTTTAGAAATGACGGAAAAGTTTAGAAATGACGGAAAATTAAAAAAAAAAAAACAAAAAAAAATGATCTCCAAATGGCGTCCCCTTAGGCTTCGCTTGATGCGGGGGAACAAAAAGAAGTCCGGTTGTGCAAAAACAAAAAGAAGTCGGGACTGTTCGGCGGTTGCGGCAGTGCCGCCATGCTATGCTTAGCGAGGAACTCCTGGACGACGAGAGCTGAGTGTAAGGGGGCATTGTCGTGATGCAAAATCCAGGTGTTGGCGATCTCCTTTCGAACGCGGTGAATCGTTTCGAGCAACCGTTTAAGGACGGACACTCAGACTGTAACACTTCCCTCACTTTCGTGACGTTGTCATCAGGTTTGGAAGTTGACACATTGTCTTCAATTGATTCCCGGCCGTTTTGGAATTGTTTGTGCCACTCGTAAACCCTTGCCCGTGACATGGCTTCATCTCCGAAGGCTTCCCGAATCATGGCCATCTCGAAATCGGTTTTTTCAGTCGAATGCAGAATTTAATGACTGCCCGCTGCTCCATTAAAAGTTGCATCTTGATTACCGACGCGACACAAAACACTTTGCGAGGATCACTGTGCTAGCTCTACCGTTGCTCGGAGAGGACTAATTTGGTAGCGCATTTAGTAGCTGAGACTCTCTCTACCATCCCCACCACTCGGCGTATCTCGCTACCCCTTCTAGCGCAGTCAGGATTTTTTTTCTAGATACTTTTACCACAGACCCTGTACATATTAACATAAATGGATTTCTTGCTTTCGACCCTTCCACTTCGGTTCTAGAAAATTCCTCAAACTCCGGTGCTGTACACTCAGTATACGTGGAACACATTTATAATTTTGTAAATTATAAGTTGGATAAAAATGAATACTTTACGTTTATTACTTATGTAAATCAATAACCGGTTGTCAGACTGACAACCGGATCTGAATAAAAAGAATTATAAATAGAAACCTTTTAATTTATGTAAAAGTTAAATGTTGATGATTTATGTTCTTAATATGATATTATAAACCCAAAGGTTTTTTGTAAGTATCTACAAAGTACCTACAGATTTTTTACCTACAGAAGTTGTTCTAAAAAGGGAGTAATTTGGTACCCGTTGTGAATATTGACCATCATCCCTAATTTTCGCTATACGAGCGTAAAACACATCCTACTGAATAATTAATAAAAATTGTCTATTTTTCATGATGTTATACTAATAGATAGAATTATTTATTTTTGTAATATTCAAACCTAATAAAAATAAACTTGGCACATTTTCAAGATGATTCATTATTATACTTCTGGCCTCTTAATTGTATACTGTCCAAATAATCTTCCATTATATTGCTTCCATTTAAGCTGTACCCGCGCATACATCGTCATAACAGATGAAACAAGATAGCTCGACACGAACCATCATCCTGTTTAAATCGCGGTTTCTATGTGAAATCAATTCGTATAATATCTGGATTTGAAACTCAATTATGCCGTCATCCCTCTGTAGCACGGAACACAACCCTTGTAGCGCAGATCCAATCCGTTGTACCGCCAAGAGAGCTAACATTTATATCAAATTAAAACATTTTTGATATAGTTACGATATGTCGATGTTACTTGTGATTCGAATAATATGGGATTAATTTGCTATGAATTGTTTATTTAAAATGATCAACAGTTGTTTAGAAATTATAATAAAGTGATGGATAAGTACACTTGAGTAATACGTAATATTAGGTTCGCTCGGCACTTCAAGCTTTTGAAACATATGATAACCCGACAAACTTTTGCAACTCCTGAATAAATTTATTTAAAAGGTATTTTAATGATGATTAATTCGATGAGAACTAAAAGTATTGTATTACTTTAGATTTACAACATCGTTGATTCATTTATTATTGGGAATTAATGATGAAATCTATTAAGGGCTGCATTTGATTTGCTTTGGTTAATATTGCGTTTATAATAGATACGATAAAATTTAACGTAACTATTGACGATCATCAGCGACTTGGCATCGTGGCAACAGCTTAGACTCTTAGCCGGATGTTTCGGATTTGATTCCCGGTGAAGTACAATGAAAAGTACATACATGTACCTAGATTCCAAAATATTTTAATAAGAGCTTCGGTCTACTCATTTTGCATATCATTCACACCAACCCGTCTGAATTGAATAACTTCATGAGGGTTTCATACATTAGTTTTAGTAGATAGAGATTTAATTTTTTTCTACAATCCTGTTTACCGAGTTCAAACACATTATCAAGTCAAATAAAACAATCAAACTTTTTTTTAACCACATTTATTGTTCACGCCGACCGGTTTAGGAACAACCGTTCCATTGTCAGGGCCAAATATATATTAAACAATGTTGCAAAATTATGGTAAAACATAGATAATAGCTGTCACAGTGGGGGTGGGGGCGTGACTAGGGATTAGTAAAGAGTAGGGGAAGAGATAGAGATTGAGGGAGGGGTGAAAGGAAATATTCAAAATGGGGCTGTAAGATAGGTTATTTTTATTGTTAATAATAGACTCATTATAATTAAGGGATTTCTTAATTTCCGAGGCTTCAAAATTATCCGAAACCTTTCGGCGTGAAAAATAAATGTGGTTAAAAAAAGGTTGATAGTTTCATTTGATTATAACTGATAACCAAAATGACAGCTTCATACAATAGTATATTATACAGTGTTGGTTGTTCAATATACGTATACACTTTGTCACGATTGGTCTCGTTAGAAGCTTCAAAAAGCTTTAGTATTTTATTTACGTAACCAACAGCAGCAAAAAACTTGGAGAGACAGTGAAGCTTTTAAAATTCTTATCCCTTCGTTGTTACGTTATTAACCTACCGTCTCAAGTGTCAAAAACTTTGCCAGAATAAGATAGTGACAGTTGTGATAGGCTTCCATTATATGAATCCTGACAGTGTCTCCATTGTTAGGGATGTTCGCGAGGAATCAGAACCCTCGCAAAACAACTCGTCTGAAGGCTACATTTTTTAAATCTTAAATTTGTGTAAAGTTACTTATGTTTCTATTGATTTTATTATCTAGTCGATTATTCATCTATTTTTAAACTATGTCGCATATTTCCAATTTTATTTGCTTATCCCCCCAGTTTTCTCAAAACCCATATTTCACAATTCACCTGGAAATAGGTTTTCTACAAATATTTTGATACAATTTTAGCTAAGTGTACACCTTATGGGTGAAAGTCAAATATATATCTACATGTCAAGTATAAAGTGTAATTAATCATGGTGCTGAAATAGTAAAATCTGTCAACATGAAAGTTGCACAGTTTTTTTAATTTTTTTTTTAAGATAGAGCATCTCACATTAAAACATAATCTCTTTCTTAAATTATGCAGTTAACAGCTAAACTAAAAACTCACCTGTTCAGATACTTATTTTCATAAATTTGTGAACACATACACTGTTCATTACATTTTTTCCTGTGTTTATCTCAATTCAATGCTTCATGTCCAAAAGAAAATTCCCTAGCAAATCCAAGCAATAATTCGTTAATGATGAGATAGTCAAAGTGTTGTAATAAATACCTTCCAATATACAATGTCAGTGTGAGTCGAACACCTTAACCTGTTTTAATGTTGAGCGATGAATCTCCTTAATAGGAGTAATGCTCGACTATTCAATTTATTCATTTAAGATATCTATACTTGTCTTTAAATCCAGATAACCGATTAAATGTATTTTTTGCACCCACGTCATTAAACTAACAATGAAAACATATACATAATATTAATATACAGGTATGTAGAAACTTCCTTCTTCTTTAATTTAATTGTATAAACATCTCTACATAATTATTAAATGTTTTTGTGTTTAATTCGTTTTTAGAATTCCATTTAATTTTGTTTGTTTCGGCGTTTCCATTTTCGAAGTGCGGTTAATCCACATTGTGACGACTTATTTATATGATTTGATTTATTCCCACCCCATTCTAATTTGGACGGGTTTTTAAAAATAATAATGATTTATTATAGCTAAAACCGGCTTAGTTAGAAAACTATTAAAATTCTGAATTCTGTAAGGTTTTCACATTTATAATGTGTTTTCTCGTATTTAAATGAGAGCAATTCTTTGTTACATACAGAGCTGTGATGTATCATATAAAAACTCGTCCCAGTTGTTCGATATCAGGTTATGTTCTGATTTTTGTAAATAGTGACATTTTGCATCACATTTAAGCACGTTCCGTTTATATTATCATTGCCAACAAGGGCAACAATTATTACATCATTTATTTAGAAATGTAAATATGTTAGTTGTAAGTCTCTATTCCTAAACCATAGATGTTAGCCATGCAACAATATTGTATATAAGTCCCACCTGTTCATAAATATTTTTGTCACTAGTTTTAAGTCACTAGTTATTTAAGTCTATAGTTATAAGTATTAGATGGGAGTCACTAATCATAAGTTTTAATTAGTTAGTTTCTAGAGCACTAGGTATAAACCTTCTGTAGGTAGTTTATAATAAATCGTAGATGCAAGTTATTAGTATAAGCGATAAGTTATACGTTAGATAAATTGTGTTGTAAAACGCCCTTGGGGTGATATAACAATGATCTATTTATTATTATTATTAACAATTAATATTGTACAATAAAAAACACATAAATTTGTTGTAGACCACTTTTATTTTATCAAAACTCTACCGGTTTCGGAAGCACCCTTCCTTCATCAGGAGAATATTAAAACTAACTTGTGATATAAAATATTGACAAGACATATAAATTTTAGGTGTTGGAGTGGGGGGTAAGCAAATGGGTAGGGGTAATTGTAGGATTTCCGGGAAGAACAGAGCGATTTATTGGAAAATATTCAGAATGGGACTAAAAGATAAGTTAATTTGGTTATTTAAAATACTAGCATTATTATTAAGGGATTTTCTAATTTCGAGTGCTTCTAAGTTATCCAATTTTTTGCTTTTATTGTTACGGTGTAACAATAAAAGCACTCACTCCAACACCCACTAGCACCCACTCCACCCAAAGCACCCACTCCAACACCTAAAATTTATATGTCTTGTCAATATTTTATATCATAAGTTAGTTTTAATATTCTCCTGATGAAGGAAGGGTGCTTCCGAAACCGGTAGAGTTTTGATAAAATAAAAGTGGTCTACAACAAATTTATGTGTTTTTTATTGTAAATTATGGCGAGCCACAAAGTTAATGCTTTTTACAAATATGTAATTAATATTGTCTCTGTATACAAAAGATTGTGGTTCATAAAAGTAGAAAATTCGATTATAGGTATTATACATAAAAATGTTATTTAATTAATAATATACGAATACTCACAAATTCTAAGATTTATTTTTATTTTAAATGAAATAACATGGTTAATGGTTATTATTAATTGTCAATGTCAGTATTGAAAATATTCATCGAATAATGAATTATTAATCTGTCGGGTACACTTCCACATTATTTCGATATTTTAATTAAGTTAATTCCATTTTGAATCTCAATATTGGAAATTAAATTGTGATGCCTGCTTGTGACCTCAACAACGCGAATAATTAAGTAAGAAACAAAAAATACAATAGGGACTATAACACTGAAAAATAATGGAGCTAACTTCTGGCAATCTCATCCGCTGTTTTAGATGTGCTTGAATCCTAATCCTATTTATTGTGTTAGTTTGAATATTGTTACTTTTTCGTGTCTGCTATCATTTGTGTGGTGAATTAATGAAGGTTTGTAATTGTTTTATTTTACTACCATCTTCATGAATAAATAAAAAAATACGAAGATTGTGTAGATTGAGTGCAGCTTTTATGATCATTTGGCCGCCTTATGACAAAATGTTCAAATATGTCAGATTTGGGCTTACCTCTTCACATGACCATTAGTGACAAGTTTTGAATAACCAGGTAGGTTACAAAGCAGGGAGAGCGTCCAAGATGGCCGCCCAAGTGCCATCGGTGTCTATAGGATATATTTTTTTTTATCTAGTATCACATTTTTGTAACATACATCCAACAAAATATCACAATACAAAAACTGTCAGCATTAATATATATTTTTTTATATAAGAAATTAAAAGAAAAAATGTAATGTATATATTGTGAAAAATGTAAATGAAATTTTGGTATTCAGTGACTTTTTTTTCCAAATGTAAACAAAACAAATAAAAAAAATCGTTGCCAGTGCACCCAGCAGAAAACCCTTCAACCTCTGACCTCCACCCTAACTGTCCAATACCTGTTTTTTTAATGTTATCGGTGGTTAAAGTAAGTCGGGTACGTCTCTTAACACCCGGTATATATATTTGTGCTGCGACGGAAATCTAACTAAAGGTATTTTTACTCGGTGTTAAATGCATATACATTTACGCCATGGAGTCCAAGATTAAACTTACCATTCGCCATCCAGAAACTTATAGAAATTCTTAAATCATTGGACGACATTCATTTAGCATACGCCGATCGAATCATTGAATTTTGCCTTCTATGCATATTTCCTGAATGCGGAAGGACGCTTAAAATGTTCGCTTCAACAAGAAAGCGTTGGTCTACTTGTTATAACAGTATCACAGCTTTGTGCAGTACAAGTATTTCCATTATATTTGAAACTATCGAAATTTACGTCTTCGAAACCGCACTTTATCAACTGTATAGGTAGGAACTTGCTGTGCAAAACAAAGACAAAGATATAACCACCACTAGAGAACGGAATATCCATAGAAGGCAATATTTAGTAGATATGACAGAGGATGAAGAACTTTGCCATAAGACGACACGTGTTTCTGACAGCCACTCTGACGTTTAGTGGCAAAACTTGTGTCTGCGCTGTACACTGTGCACTGTACACTACCCGCTATACAGGGTTAACGTAAAACGATTACTTGTTTTCATGAACTTATTAAACAACTTTTTATTCATTGTCTTCCGCACACTTCCGAGGTTGGATTGAATATTAACATAGCAAAATAATAAACCAACCCGAAAGTAGTTTCAAATGTAATTGTGAAGCCGTTCCGTCAGCAATAAAACAAATTTCTCAGTCATAAATGTACAATATTAGAAAGAGCAATGGGGTAATGGAATATAAATGCTATATATACCATAGAGTTTCAGTTGAATCAGTCTGAAGATGCCTGTGATAGGATGAAACCGCTCGAAATAAACAAATGGAAATTTTTTAATAAAAAAACGTTATATTATAATGGAATTCCACAATGAATTGACCGCTTCACAATTAGAAATAACTGTAAAATACACTAGATCTCACGTTAAACACTTATAACAATGCTTTTATTTTCCTTCCTTCCATACATCTCCTGCTTGATATTCCGTTCCTATCGGAGATTAGAGTAGTAGATGCTCTCATACATGCATATGCATATTTAATATATAATATCAGATGAAATACCTCCATTCAGAATCGAAACCTTGCCTGAAGTGGCATTAGCCGTATTTGTTTACCAGATCTAAATAGTCCAACACTTCTCAATCTTTATCTTCCCAATCTCCTTCTCCTCCCCAATCCCCTCAGCCTCATAATATTGAGGATACCTAGTCACGCTGATTGCGAGCAATAGGGACTCTTATGCACATAAAAAAGAGTTTAATAAAATCATTGGCCAGGGGATATTTTGTTCAATTTCTAATTATTAATTATGTTTATTGAGATTTAAAAACCTTATTGTAATATTTAATCATTTAAGAAAATAATACTAACATATCCTAAATGAAAGATGACACCGGAAAAGGGACAGAAAATAAAAAGATTTCAATTGCATCTGGGACTCGAACCCAGGACCTCCGCCTATCCGGGGCAACGCTCAACCGACTTAGCTAATGAAACCAGTTCAATTTACGTCATCTTCATCGATATCATATCTCAAATTCAAGATGGAAAATAATATTCACAAATCTGAGGACCTGGGTTCGAGTCCCAGATGCGACTGAAATCTTTTTATTTTCTGTCCTTTTTCCGGTTTCATCTTTCATTTAGGATATGTTAATATTATTTTCTTCAATGATTGGATATTTTGTTGTTTCTCTGATACTCTCCAAAATTATGTAGTTCGTGGTCGAATTTTATTGCTAACTGAATAAAACTTTTCCTGTGTTTATTTTACTGATAAACATTGATGACCACTTTTTTCATATAATTATTAATTTATTTATTTTTTCTAAGAAAGATAAATATTCCCTGGTTACGAATAACCTGACAATATTTGAAAATCCTATATTACCATCACAGTAAGCGGAAGATATTACTTGTATCGTGATGGAAGACTTGGCCAACTAAGTAATTGAACTCACAACGCCTGGACGAGACCCAGATACGATGCTAACTCAGCCACTGACCGGTCAATTTTACTTGTATTTTGTAAACTGTCGTAATGCTAACACAATTAGAAGCGCTGTTGAGAGATCGTCCGTATAAATAATTACGCTTGACTTAAAAAAATATTGTGTGATTTCTTAAAAAAATTGTTACTAGTTTTAAAAATGAATATAAAAAGTATGTTCCTATATATATATATATATATATTCACTGATTTTATTTTCACTGAACATATATATATTATCTTTCTTTGAAGGTCCTAATTAATTTCACAAGAATGAATGGAAACTTTTCGAAAACCCTGCACGGAATCTTTGTTGTGAATCTCTCACAATACCCGCCTTGTAGTATTATTACTGTTTGCAGTATTTAGCTGCGCCTCTCCCACTATCATCCCTCCCCGCACCAAAGGTCCTTGACATGCCTCGTTTACAATTTGAATATAATTAAACTTGGAAATGGATATTATTCATTTCCCTTTATACTGAAATGCGTTGTTTCAATATAACTGATTCACTGCTATCCTTCCCATTTGCATTTCTCTTCCCCAATTCTATTTCCTTCTGCCACAAAATTGTAGATTTTTATCAATAGTAGTGTGTTCGGTACCTAATGATTTCTGAAAATATCGTTGAAAGAATATCATATTTTAATTTCGGTCAATGCAAAATCCATACTTATCTCGTGCAATTTTTCAGAGCTTACCAAATTATCAAAAGATTTTCTTGCTAAAGGAATGTTTACAATGCGGTGAAATTAAAATTTATCTATTTTAATATAGTTACTATTGTTACTAAGGATTTCAAATCAGGAGTTCGTTTCGGAAAATCCAGGAATAAGGATTTCGCGATACTCAAAATACGGATAAATGGATTTATTTTAAAAGTAAAATTTCTTCTAAAATTTTATATTTCAATGACCAAAAATAATTTAAAAAAAACGTGGTTTTCTGATATATTATAACATGTTAAGAGGGGTACTCATTGAAATTTAAAAAAAAGTGTCATTTATCAATCTAATTAAGGTGCATTATCCTATTCGTATACATTATAATATATTTTGTTTCAGACAAAACGATGTTTTTTTATTCCTTATTACGAATAACCTGACAATATTTGAAAATCTCCTACTACCACCACAGTAAGCGGAAGATGTTGCTTGGTTATTGTGTTAACAACCTTATTATTACATATTTACTGTTCCATTCCTTAGAAATGTCTACATATTATATATTGCATATCTATTAGCCTATTGGACACGTTCATTTCGTATATGAAATTGCTTTGCAACTTACATACAAATAACGAATAATCCGGATTTTTCCACGAATTTTAATTCCAAAAATCCGTAAAACCGGGATTTCGGGATTTCGAATCCGAGGGACAAATCACTCTTATGACGATAAATTCTAATCGAATTCCCGTACTGCACCCATAATAAATTTTGATTTTCCTTTCCTAAAATCATTCGTCAACATGAATAATTATTAAAATAAATACCAGGATAAAATAATATCTCCAATAACATATTATAATAAAACAAATTTAAAACTTTTTTCCACTTTAATTTTTATTTGACCGTAACCGGGTTTCAGCTCGTTAGAGCCATTTTCAGACTGGTACAAATTATTCTAAATCCACCCCTCTTCCCCTCCCCCATATGTTGTGTATAAAAACCATAGATTTAGAATAATTTGTACCAGTCTGAAGATGGCTCTAACGAGCTGAAACCCGGCTACGGTCAAATAAAAATTAAAGTGGAAAAAAGTTTTAAATTTGTTTTATTATAATATACTATAATGGAATTCCACCATGTATTAACAGTTTCAAAAATAGAAATATCTCCAATAACATCTATTTTACAATTTGATGTCCTCTGCGTGCAGAACCGTATATAAATTTTGCTAATAAACAGTGTTTATCTCGAGTGACCTGCCAGGTGTGTATCGTCCTGTACAATGTTATCGGCCTATACATAAAATTAATAACACATATATTTTAACACCATTGGTCAAATGCATTGTACATATAGTCTGGTATAACAGAGCGCTGAACTGGTGAGTGCAATTTTTTACCCATAAGTAGTAATAATAGATTGTTTATAGTTAGTGATAAGATAAAGCCCTTGAGGTGATTTTTCACAAAAACAGCACTATAAAAATCATCCTAGTATTATTATTATTATATTAAGCAGGGACAGCTGGTGCCTAGCTGCAGATGTCTAATACATCCCCATATATAATGGACAGTCAATAATCAACCAAATGTATTTCAAATTTTCCGATAACGTGGAGTAACTATTGCATAACTACAGAGGCAACTAGTAAGTTCTAAATTCTTAGACGTTTTTCAAACAAAAGCTTGTATGCATTTCAGTGTTTTATATTTACTTATTTTTCCACTTCACTCGAGTGTCAAGTTTGATTTTCTATTTTCTAATATCTGCGAAGAAGCTTTAGATTTTTGTTTTTTTAGTATAGAAATTCTTAGGCTCCTCAAATCAAAAATTGCGCAGTGGTGCCACTGTTTCGTAAATATATTATGGGTTTGCTTTGATACTACGTATATTGGAATATTCAATTTCTTCTACCACCTTCATTTGCAAAGTGTTCTTATCCAGCGCTGTAATATAGGTTTTTAATTTATTTCCCAACTCGTTTACCACAGATATTTCACCCGCAAAAGTCTTTAAATCTTTTGACACATTCAAAATTTTATCCTTACCCTAAATTCATATTATAATTCATAACCACTGTAAAATATTACACCTTCAGTTCCTGACTTCTGTGACATTTTCTAACGCAAAAAATAATTAAACTCAGTCCAGTGGCAAACAAAAACCAAATGAAATAACTTGAACTGTCATACTAAAGGAAGAACTCTAAGAAAGTTGTGAATTTGGACACAGAATATCTAAACTTTTCAAGTGGCAATGTTTGCTTTCCGTTTTGGACACTAAGCTTACAATTCTGTGAGGGATACAGTTCAGCATTGAGAATAGTAGTATAATGATCTTACATCAATATTATACTGTGGATGAGGATGGCGGAATAATAGTCAAATCATTGAAATTAAAACAAGTTAGTTAGCTGTTGTTGAAAAGGGCTGTGAGAAAACCATTAACTGTCTTTAATAGTCATTTCTTCTCGCTTTCTTATACCGTATCTTTCAAACGAAAGCATCCCCAAAGATGATCTAGGCCGTGAGGGAAATTATTTCCATCAGCGTCTCCTGTGTGGAGTTACCGTAAAAAAACTGAACGTCAGTTACACGGTCACTACAGTGTAAATCTCCCTTTTCCCTAATTCTGTATTTTGCGTTAGAAAAGGATCAGATTTTGGCCGTTGCATATTTTACAGCTTTTTTCACATTACATTTTGAACCAATTTAACATTAATTTTGGACATGGATTAAAACACCTTTAAAATATTCTACTTATAATGTGCTCTATTGCCTCGTCTGACATCTCAAATCGCTAGTCGCTGGTTAATTGAATGTTCTTGTTTTTTTTTCATGTAATTTTTGACATGTAGAACATTTCACTCGCTATTAACTTCGTAGTTTTAGTAGCTCCGCGTGACTGTCGATGAGCAGATACAATAAGTGGCGATCACTCGCCGCGCCAACGTACCAGCGACGAAATCGCTCCGTGTGACCGAGGCTTTAGTGTAATTATTCTTTGCTACTTTGCCACCTCTGTGTTCAGCGTCTTCCTCTACCTTTCAAAAATCTTCTCCTGAATTATGATTCCGGACAACTTTTTAATCAATTTGGCATTATTGAGTATCCACATAAAAAGATATTTCTCGGTAAAGACGAAACTGAGTCAGGTTGCGATTGTTTAGGTGGAATAGTATATAAGTTGTTGTAGATCACATAAAGAAATCATAATTTTATGCTTGTGTTTCATTCAAATGGAAACACACCAAACAAGTAATCGCATTGCCAACTCGCAACAAACAACACCATGTCATAGCTGGTCATATAAAATATACATATTACTTACCCTGTTTACTGTGCTGTAAAAATATAATATCTATTTACAGCTAGTGTCCCAAAATGGCCGCATGTCAGCGTGAAAACATGATATTATTATTATTTTGTACATTCTCCTTCTTAACAACTCGCCCTTTATTATTTTGTTATCACCGTCATGACCCAGTCGCATCCGGGCATCTCCATTTTGGGAAAATTTTGTATGTCTTTGCGTCGTTTTGTATGTTTTCCCGGGTATTTTTGCGTCTTCCGGGCCTTTTTTATGTCTTCCGAGATATTTCCTCTGCCTTTTATTCTGTTTCGTGTTACTTCACCCTATGCTGCGCCATAATAAACATGTTTTCGTGTATTACACATGTCACATAACTTTCTGGATTTAAACACGAAAAATTGTCTCGTATTTCATTCAACGCTGTTTGTTATTTTGGCCACAGCAATATTTCGCACCAATATACTCACACTACTGCAAAAGCAATGGGAAAAAAATCCACATACTAGATCATTAATTTATTTACTTTTTGGCCCACGTTTCCAATGCGACCGCTGGGGATTTTTTGTTTTTGTTTTATTATTTGTGCAATCATTGATATCTGGCATGAGTTACTGTTTTTTTTTATTATAAGGAAGAAGTTATTTATTTATTCTATTGTGTACGTCCTATATGGGCTTTTACATATTTATTTTTCTTATTTATTTACTTTTAACATATTTTGTTATAAAATTCAAATTACAATAGCGACACAGGTGTTAAACACATAACAGTGTGTACATGTATAGAATATATAGCCTTTACGAAACACAACAGGTAAATCTTTTATATGTTATAACTTGAAAACATATTTGGATTTTTTAAACCTCCAAAAATAATCTTAAGTTGAGTTTAAGTGCAATTTTGCACAGCCTATTCACCTAAAATTGGCTTTTTGTTTGTACGTTCTCGTTCAAATGAGTTATTTTCGAGTTGCATTGTAATTTTTGTCATATGAAATTATTTGTTATTAATAGACAAGAGTTATGCGTTGCCATGTTTGGGCCATCTTACTTTATATAAGCCAAATTTGGGCACTTAGAGGATACATCTATACCTCTAAATCGGGATGCAACCAATAGATTTAAGGATGTGGATTCTATGAAAAATGCTTTCTGTGATTCCTTCACCTCTTTACATTTGGTTTGAACCTAGCTAAATAGAACGTAAATCTAGGTAAGGCAGCCTTCTTTGGATACCGTTAAAGGGTAAGCAATTTGGTTTCCATTTATAAAATCCTTTGGGGAAGATCTCTGGAAGAGCACCAGGAAGAGAACGTAAATAATTACGGACCAATGAAAAGAGGCTTGCGCGAAACACAAATGAATTTAGATTGTTCATAGCTTAACTACAGCTTTAAGACGGCGCGTGATGATGATGGGTTAATATATATATACCAAACACCCAAAATCAAATAGGTACCCATATCAATACACCACGGAAGTCGTGTTATGCTCATCCGTGTCTGAACCGTACACGTGTGTTATTAATATATCATTATTCATTCATTAATTTCCTATGTGTTTTCGGTAATTACCTCGGTAGGTACGTTCCCACTATGTTTTTGGGTAGGTAGGTACCTTCCCATCTACTTGAGTAGGTATCCTAATAATCTTAGACACGTCAAAATGGTTTCTGTATTAATAAGGCTTAATTTAAGTGCTTATTAATCGTTCTAGAGATGTGACGTCAACTGGAAACTTCCGTGAATCCGAAATTCGAGACCATGTTCGTGCGTCTGCGAATTTGGCGGGCATTCGCCATTTTGCATTTCGACGGCGGCCATCTTGAAATGGGAAGAACCACTGATGCTCCCGAAGAGTGGACGCTTCGTGATGACATTTTTTAAGGGCGGCCTTTAGAAAAGTGAAATTAATACGACGGGCACCTTGCAGAAAATGCTTCTTTATTCCATGCAAATGGAAACCGAGTGAAGGGGGACGCTTACCATTTTGAATGCAGCACTTAGATGACTATGGCGGGGGATTTAAACAATGGCCTAAGTTCCAACTTTGTTTAAAAGGGGTGCTCGATTGTTTTTAAATGTAGGTACTCATACTTACCGATAGACGTTTCTAGGAACTCACCTTTCATTACAGATTCGCGTGTAGTAGAAAGTTTAGTTATACATACTACTATATAAAGCTGTATAATGTACCTCCTCATAGTCGGTTCTTACCCAAATAATAATAATAATGATTGGATTACTTGTACAGCGCCGTTTTTGTGAAAAATCACCCTAAGGGCGCTGTACAAATCTTAATTCCTATTCTTTATCTAATTATGCACAAACAGATACAGAAAAACATACTTACCTGGGAGGACGCTTCACATGAACACAGTTTTATTAGAAAATTAAAGTACAGAGATGATATTTTTACAGTTGCTATTTTATCCTCCTTTTCTTTTTTTCTATTGATTTTACATTTATTAGAAGATTGGTGGCACAAGAAGAGTTGTCATTTATTTGAAATACTTTTAATTTTTAGGACTGGAAAATGTTTATAAAATGACCTTAAAAATCGTAAGAAGCTTCTAATGGATATTACCATTTTTTATTTATTTTTTTACACCTTTAATGATTTACAGTGTTGCGGGCATTTTTTACACTATTTGTTATTTACAGTGTTAAGGGCTGTGGACGCATTTGCGTAACGATGCGTAAATTTTTTAAACTTTTTCTATAAGTGACTATAGGTGAGCATCGACCGGCTAGCCTAGCTTGCTATTCAATTTACGGTTGAATATTATGTACGTAATATAAAATTAATGTTATATTTATGTTTTACAGGTTTGGATGAGGTAAGAAGTGGGTTTCTGAAAACATGTTTTTTTAAATAAATCTTTCATGTAAAACTCTTTCTTTTACCTTAAAAATAATTACTAATTACCACAAATTTTTTCGTTAAAATCACTTACTTATAGATTAGACTTTGTCAAATAAAATATGCAATATCTGGTGTTCATATTTTATTGAAAGTTATCTTCTATTTATTCTTTCGTTCGCATACCATGAACTAGTAATGAAAATTACTCCTTCGCCTTTTCATTTAATTTTATTGAGAATATTTACCTTTATTTTTTGTTGTTGTTGTATTTCTTGGGCATTAACTTATGTATTTATTTTTATTTATTTCGCACATTATTAAACAATAAAAACTAGAAAGCTTTGACTGACCAACTGCGAACAAAAACCCGTTTAAAAGTGTAACACTTGTAACCATCTCTAGACATTTTGTTTGAAAAGTTTTATTCACTCTTTACTTTTGTTACTTGAATTTATTTTGTTACTTTAATTTAATAAATTCAAGTAACAAAAGTACATTGTGAACAAACGAAATATTTACCTTTCAATAATAATTGCAGTATCTGCATACATCGCCAAGGACTTTTTTGAGTTTAACCATCAAAATTTAAATATGTTTCCTAATGAACCTACAAGTCATCAATCTGAAATTAATTTGAAGATGGATTTTTCCATGGGCCTGACCCCTCCCAATCTGAAACCCCTCAAAACGTTATGAGGCTGGGTAGGTACTAATACTAAGTTATCCCCCCTTTCTTCTGGGCGCGACATCTACCCGCGGCAGCATCTAGTTAGTCCGCCATATTAGTTTGCCACTAACAAGATGGCGTCTCGTCCTCAGCAGCTCGGTGAAGTCCCCTTCACCGTCAACCTCATTGTTTTTACGTTGTCCCCCGTCTAACTCGCGTCATTGTTTTAAGTGTGCCACCGCTGCATGTGTGAGCGATGACGCTCTGGGTAGGCACCTATATTTTTACTTGTCGGTGTGTGCCTGCGCTTAGTTTTTCATCGCGGCCATTCAGAAGCCTCTGAAATAATTGCGCGCTTGTGTGAATACACCCCTTCTGTTCATTGCGGCCGGAAGAGGAAGTTGCTTCTTTCGAATTCAAAATGGCGCAGATTCAAGATGGCGAAAAAAATGACCAAGTAGGCAGACACAAATATTTGATGATTGTACAAAGTCTGTTATCTTATGACATCAGTTTTATAATCCTATCCGAAGCAGCAAATTGCTAGAATGTCGATTCTGGCATCTGGCAAATACGAAATAATAGAAATTTGAAAAAACTGTGATAAAGAGACGATCTTCGTGGAACAACAAATTCGTAGTACTCAGTCCAAGGGAATTACTAATATACATATTTACCTTCTAC
>JAHDVE020010642.1:0-20845 GCA_022606495.2 Halesus radiatus
CTTCCATTCACATTCGTCATATATTCTCCTTACACTCCTTTCTTCATTCATTCGCTCTACATGCCCAAACCATCTAAGCGTCCCTTTCTTAATCTTGCTCACTACGCTTACATCAGCCTTACAAATCTCAACATTTTTTCACACGATCAGAAATGATTTTACCACACATTCGCCTCAGAGATTTCATTTCTACAGCATTCAGTCTACTTTCATCCTTCCTCTGCCAGTTCCACATGCCTCACTGCCATACATCAAGGTTGGTATCAGCACTCCATTGTGGACTGCTAGCTTCGCTTCTTGGACAACTTTTTGTTTGCGCCAACCGCGTTCAGTCCTCCGTTAATGGAGTTTCCTGCATTCCCCCCTCTTTCAATATCCCTATCAGTCTTTCCATCTCTCGTAAACATACTTCCCAAATACACAAACTCGTCTAACTGCTCCAAGTATTCATCATTCACAACTATATTGCATACTGTTTTCGTACTCTCTCTTTCAAACACCGTGACTATAGACTTACTTACATTCATCATTAGCTCATTCTTCATACATACTTCTTTCATCCTAGATACGAGGGACTGTAGATCTTCTATAGTATTAGCAATTAGCACCGCATCATCAGCATACAACAAGCAACATACTTACAGACTACTTATTTTTGCGCCCAAGCCCACCTCTTTCAATTCTTGCATACAATTATCCATGTATAGATTGAATAACCACGGTGACATTACGCAGCCTTGCTTAACACCTTTTGTGATGTCAAACCACCCCGTAAAATCACCGTTTGCCCTAACACATGCAACGCTTCCCTCGTACAGAGATGCGATTGCCTGTATAAGATTTGTATTCACTCCATACTTGGACAACACCTTCCATAGCTTTTTTTCTGTCAACTCGGTCGTATGCTTTTTGTAGATCTACAAAAGCACAGAAAAGTTTCTGGTTTTTTCCAGAAACTTCTCTGTGAGCATACGCAGCGAGAAAATCTGATCCATGCATCCCCTTCCGCTCATAAATGCACCTTGCACATCCCATATTTTATCCTTTGTTTTCATTTGTACCCTTTCAATCAATATCCTACCATGCAGCTTTCCAACTGAACTTAGCAGGCTAATAGCCCTGTGATTTCCAGATTCCATGCGTGACCCTTTACCTTTGTATAGAGGCATGATCACAGCCCTTCTCCAATCTAATGGGGTGTAACCCTCCTCTAAACACTGGTTAAAAATTTGCATAACCATGTGAGAATTATACGGCTATCTCCTTTAAAGTATTCGCTGTCATCTTTAAAAGTATTCATCATCTTTAAAGTATTCATCATCTTTAAAGCATTCATCATTATTTAATCATTACTATGTATAAATGATAATAACGATATATAATTAATAAAACCTATATACAATCAATAACACCTATATAAAACACAATTAATAACACATATATAATTAATCATTATCGTATATAATTAATAATAAATATATATAATTAATAATAAATATATATAATTAATAATAACTACATACAATTAATAACAACTATATAATCTAGGCGCCCTCGTGGCTGCCGGCTGCGTTTTATAGTCGCTCCCGGTTTATCTTGGAAATATTGGGAAGTTCTTAAATTTCCCGGTGTAAAAATAGCATAAAATAAACGCAATAATTTTCAGGTTACATTTATAAAAAATACATAATTTTAGTGCTGTCGTTTCGAGCTTAAATCAAGTTTATAATAAAAACCCAAATATTTCAAATATTTTGAGTTGAAATCGGCTTTGTTCCTCCGAATTAACGCATCGGACATCGGTCACATCTGGCGGTCGGTCGAAGGTCCTTACCACATGCACTAGTGAAGTGCCATAAGTGAAAAGAAACGGCTATTCGGGCTACGGTGGTTGTAAAAAATATTCTATACAACCGGGAAGTGGGCTGCTCTGCGACCTGCTGTGGTCCGACCCCAACAAGGACACTGCCAGCTGGGGCGAAAACGAGCCTTTACCTTTGTCATTGAGATAGTGGTCAAGTTCCTCAACAAGCACGACTTTAACTTGATCTGCCGGGTGCATCAGGTGGTAGAGGACAGGTATGAGTTCTTTGCCAAGAAGCAACTGGTCACCCGTTTCTCGGCGCCCAACTACTACGGGGAATTCGATAATGCAGGAGCAATGATGTCAGTGGACGACACGCTGAAGTGCTCCTTCCGGATCCTGAAGCCGGCCGACAAGCGCCACCTGGCGTACGTGCAGACCAACACCAACCGTCCCGTCACGCCGCCCAGGGGCGTCACCAAGACAAAGAAGATTTTGAGGGCCCTATGGATCAATCCCCCCGGCCACCATCCTCCCCCGCCGCTCCACCCTATTAAGAGTATTCTGTGTTATTTATCCTAAAAAATATGGATAATAATTCTTTGTCTTAGCTTAAATACACTCTTGAATATAATGGAAACAATCACTCTATCATTTGTATTAGCGTGTTGCAATATATCGTAAGGAATAAATACAGTTAGCTACTTTTTTTTCAATTTAACATTAAATTTAGTTTTATAATTTAACTGCATCTCTTTATATGGTCTATAAATAATGTGTAGTGATAGCCTGTCCAAAAAGAGAAAATAAATGTAAAAAAAAAATAATAATAATAAATTCGTAGAATAGACGTAATATAAGAATAATATAAGAATAGGAAGTAATATTTGTACAGCGCCCCTGAGGTGATTTTTCACAAAAGCGGCGCTATAGAAATGTTCCGATTATTATTATTATATATAATTTAATAATAATTACATTGAATTAATTATTACTATGTATAATTTAATAATAATAATAACTATATATTATTTAATAATAATTACATTTAATTAAATATAACCATGTATAATTTAATAATAATTACATTTAATTAAGTATTACCATGTATAATTTAATAATAATAATAACTATTAATAATTCCATAATAAATATTAACTACCCGGCAGAATTTTTTTACCACTAAACCGATTTTTGAATAAATTATTATAGTTATTGTAAAAATTTAAAAACTTTAAATCTTAGTACTTGAGTCCTTCACTGTGACAGCTGTTCGGCATTGAAGGCAGTTTAAAAATGGCATTGAACGCTGCAACAGTTGTCACAACAATAAAAAACTAAAACACAGAACTCGATAACAAAGTTATTAAATTTGATTTATTAAAAAAAAACTGTATTTACCTCATTACATCGTTATTTTATAGAATATAAAATACGTTTTAAAACAATAGAAACACGAAAAATTCAACTAACTCCACTAAAAGAAAAATCTAGGGTATGGGACGCCCCATAGAGTGAAAGACAGTGCGGCAGGAGAATGTATTTCAAGATGATAGATAAAAACACAGCATCTCCACGAATGTAAGTATAAACGCAGTAACTTCAACAAAGGAACGGTGTTTTACTTACAGACACGGAGATACGAGGACTACGTTTTTACTTACCAACACTGATGGCATCAAAAACAATATCATCTTTTTTTAATACAAAAAACGAGTAATATTAAATTAAGTCTTGTGTAAAACATAACAAATTTGATACTTAACAACTTCCCATATTATACTCATTTTTACTAATTTTGATAATTACTGTGTTTTTACTTACCATGGCAGTACTCTCATAAAGTGATTTAAAGTAACACAGGATATTTTCATGTTTTCGTAAATATATTTTCAACGATTATTGCTTAGCCTTTTTAGTGCATTTTATGATTGTTCAGTACAATTCTTCCGAGCGTTTTTGATGCCTGCACAGAGGTCGGTAATAGTTGAAAACGTCCAGTGCCATTCATACGCTACAAAGGTTTATAAAAATATCCGAGGGAAGTATTTTAATCCCACAAATGGAAACCGCATTCACAGGCCCAACATGGACATTGCACGCAATGCACATTTCGCTACAGCGAAACACGGTACAATGTATTCCCTCTCGGCAAGAGAACATAATACACAGGAAAGTGATGAATTTCCATAGTTCTGAACTATGACAATATCCATGTATTTGCTTGGTAATTCACAACTTCGTACACATACATATACGAGGTGTGTTCAAAAGAAAAGGTGAATTTCGATTTTTTTCGAAAAGTATTTATTTATTAATTAATAAATTATTAATTTTCCAAAACCATTTTATTCACTGTTTCGATGTTTTCTTCGCTTGTTGACGTGGTTGCAACTCCAGGACGCTCATCGTCATTAACATCTTCTCGGCCTTCTGTAAAGCGCTTGTACCACTTATAAACAATTTTTTGATACAAAGTAGACTCGCCGAATTCCACAGTCAACATTTTAAGTGCGTTGGAGCACTTTGTTCCATTTTTAACACAAAATTTAATATATATTCTTTGATCCATTTTTTTCAAACGCAAAATATCGAAGAACACACAAAAACGTGACTAACCTTTCCAGTCGTCAAAAACAAACCACTAATCCAAAATGGCTGATAATACTAATTTTTTTTATGTACCAACATAACAACAAAAAAAATCGATAATCGAATGTACACAGCCCGCGAAAATTCAAAATTCACCTTTTGTTTTGAACACACCTCATTATATATTTTTAATTTAGGGCAATTTTTATTGTTTTACACAGAAATCAATCATATTACACATTTATTCGCTCAACAATATCATATCATAATCACCACTACCTTTGATATGCCAACACGTCTATTTTATACGATAGGTCTGTCTGTCAGGGGTAAAAAAACGCTTTAACCCAGATGTTTTTAACATTATTGCTTAAGGCCCATCCACCGGTGCGCGCTGCATTCTTAATGGGGCGTATTTGGAATAGATCGCCCGTATCGTTCAACCAATTAAAGGAAAGGGCGCAAAAAGACATACCCCCAAAAACAAACCCCCTTCGACTTCCAATTCTGATACTATGCGATGATCCATTCCCACCATGTAAGAATTTATGAGTTTTATTTCAAAGAAGAAACTATGGGAAAACGACTATATAATAAATAGATACAAATTTATAAGATACTTATTTTGCCTTCTTTTCATTGGTTACTTCAATCTTTTAAAAAGTATTTATTACAGAGTTAAAATTCAAAATGTTTCACGGTCATCTTGTGGGAAATTTTTTTTTTTCAATATTATTTAATAAAACAAATTAGGTAAATTGTTGGTAAGTGGGAGATCGTGGATATCAAATCATTGTTACAGCCCTCACTCTCATTTTTAGGCTTGTAAAGAAACAAATATTAAAAAAATGTTCTGTTAAATTTGGAGCAAGGATGTATTCCATTCGCAGTAATTTACTGAAGAAACTAGAATAATTATAGGAAATCAAACTTTCAAAGCAAAAAACACAATTTTCTTGATTTTGAAGATTGCGAAACAAGCCATCGCCTTAAATTTGAAATGTATCAGAAAACGATTGATGAACAACAGAAAAAAGATAATGAGTAAGTAATTTTAATCATAACGCAAAAAAAATATTTTATTCAACATCTTAAAACTTTAACGGGAGTTATTTTTCTCTAAAAGTATCATTTCGTAAATAAACTTTTTTTGCTATGCTTATATTGTATAACATTGAATGCTTCGTTACATTATTGTGTCTGCTTAAACTACAACTATACACAACAGTATAAAAATTGTACCTATTTTTTACAAAAATAAGTCAATTGAACAAATAAGAAAATGGGTCTTTAAAAAAATAAACAAGAGCGAAGTAAAGAAAAAATATAGTTAATCCGAGAAAAGAAAATAAAAGTAACGTGAGAACAGAATCGTGTCGTACTGGTTGTCAATTTCGACAATGTGCAAAAAGAAAATTGTCAAATCAGCCAGCTTTTCCGATACCTTGAAGCGATATCGTACTTTCCTGTTTAAAGTCACGCAACCAACACCGTCTACAAAATAATAAACTGTCGTACAAGTACATTGGGTGGGGTGGGGGTGGTGGGATGATGTCATCAGTTTAAATGTACTGTTTCGCTGTGTGTTTTTACGTGTAAAGATCATTCGGAGAGATTGATAATGCGAAAAAGCAGATCAAAGATACAAAGAGGCCACAATATTAAATTTGAAAAAATGTCTCTGTTTTTATTCATCTTGATATTTCATTTATTTTAGTGGAGTGTAGTAGACCTCTCTTACTAGGATGTTTCTTGTGCTGATTCCGTGTTATTTATTTTAAAATAATACATTCAAATACTGGCAAAGTAATGAATTAAACAATTTTTTTATCGAAGAAAGCAATCACTTTGTGGCTTGACATTATAATTTAAATGAAACTATATGGTATTAATTATCTATTTTTAATAACAAAATTTGCTTCAATATTTACCGAAAACCTACGTTTACCGACACCATAATACATAATACCTCCAATCATCCTATGTCATATAAACACTCTGCTTTCCACAGCACGATTCACCCGCTAGTCACCATCCCACTATCTAATAATAATTTCTCTAGTGTACTCTCTACAATTAAACTAATAGCAAATCATAACAGATACGACCATAATACGACAAAATCTTATCAAAAAAACTTCGCCGAATTTCAACAAATAAATATATCTATAATGATCTACCATCTAATAATAATAATAGCTTAACTCCCAAATGGCGCAGATTTTATAAATAAGTGAATTTTCTTCCCTGTGCACATCAAAACTCCCATCAGAAATAAGACCAGCTTTTTATACCAATAATAATTTAGGCAAATTAATTGTGAAGACAAAGAAGAAAGAGACATTAAGCCATTCTGGCATCCACGAACGTATATTGTAAAGATTGCCCGGCAATTTGTATAGGTAAAACCGCGTGAAACGTAAACATTAGCGTCAGAGAACACATTAGATGTTTAACAAGTATGGGTTTTTCAGAATTTGCCGAACATTTAATTAATACTTATCATATTTTTGATTAAAAAAAAACACTCTCCTCACCCTCACCCCTACCCTTACCCTTACCCTTACCCTTACCCCCCCACCCTTACCCTCATCCTCAATCTTACCCTTACCCTTACACTTACCATTACCCTTACCCTTACTCTTACTCTTACTCTTACTCTTACTCTTACTCTTACTCTTACTCTTACTCTTACTCTTACTCTTACTCTTACTCTTACTCTTACTCTTACTCTTACTCTTACTCTTACTCTTACTCTTACTCTTACTCTTACTCTTACTCTTACTCTTACTCTTACCCTTACTCTTACCCTTACTCTTACCCTTACCCTTACCCTTACACCTACCCTAACCCCTACTCCAACCACCACAAAAATGTAATAATTTTTTTGTTGTTGTATAAAGTTACCTTAAACAGAAATCAATATATTGAAGCACCAAAAATTCGACGGCAAATAACGGAATTTCCACTATGAATTATGTTTTGAATCGTTCAATGAGAAAACAAAATTGAAGAAACAAACAAAATTAGTTCACGTTTCGACTTTATAAAAGTTTCAATTGGTGGTCGACCTTTATTCATAGTCCAATCTATAAAATCGCAATCAACGAAAGAACAGTGACAGAATCTAAAAATACTTAAGGAAGACGAGTCGATACGTTATTATTATCAAATATTAAATATCCATTTAAACTGTTTCGCGTAATTCCCAATAAATCAGCGGGAAATAACATAGCCAACGAATGTGGTTTTAAATTTTACGCGAAACTGAGCAGTGTGAAACAACAATCCTGTTAGGTAACTCCGTTTAGAGAAGGAATTGTCGGGGAATTTCACAGTGAAAATCTCACGTCAAAATACCTCCGGGAGGTGAGTCGCACAGGATATCGGAATAAATGGAGAGAGCAAAGGAAATGCTGGGCTTAACAGAGTATATTGTGTTTTCAGAAGAAGTGAAATCACAAAACATTTTAAATGTGCCTCAGATAAAACATACAAACGGTATATTATAATATTACTTCCAGCGCAACTTATGCGGATAAGAGTAAACAATATTTGAAAAAAACATAACTTTTGGATTTTGTGATTGGTTCCTACCGTGATGTAATTAATCCAGTTTCTACCGTTCCTAACCATCACCACTTAGTTTGAAACTATTTGAAAAATGGAACATATGAAAGTGAACAATCAAGTTCTTTTGTTTTGAGCGAGAAAAAAAAGGAATGTCGTCGAAGGTGGTTAGTGTTGTTTATTGCTATGGACAAAACGTTTTTCCTCTCGTATTTGTCGTTACACGGTAATTTCTTTGAGGTACCACGCTATGAATTATAGTCTAGTTTACGTTAAATGCATAAACTACTAAAGAAATGCGTGATTGTTTTGTGTGGTCGAATTCCTTTGCAGATGCGCTACCTTGGTAAATGATTTGGTTATACTTTTCCATCTATTGCTTGGTCTGCATCCAACATTCACATACAAACAATTCCATCAAACATCATTGTCGATAAAATTTAGTGCTTTACAGTACACCTTACAAATTCATCTGAAGCTGCATTAAGTTCGATTCACATCCATCAGCACCGAGCAGTGCAAACACGTAAAGTGGCAGGCACGGCAAGATGTGTTGCTTACATTATCTATGAACACATTCACGCACGGTGTGAATACTCCCTTCTGTGCCGTGCCTGCCACTTTATGTGCCTGCACTGCACAGTGCCGGTAAATGTGAACAGACCTTTATTCGTATGCAGTTTCGGATGTAACATCAAAAATTATTCAAGTGAAGGCAAAAAAGCAGTAACGTAATATTTAGTCGTAGTTAGATTAAAGGGAGCACCTACTTGTTTTACTATTAAATTTATTTTAAGTATTGACAAGACTCAGCTGGACATAGGAGAACTAACAATAAACACAAAAATAATCATTCATAAAAAGCATTTACTGTGTTACCAGGGAACCGAGCGGTTCATTGAAAAAATATCTTCGTTTTACATAGGTAAGACATCCCGTAATGTTAATATTAGAATCACGGAACATTGAAGATGTTTTATTTTTATTTTTTATATATCAATACCGCACAAGAGTCCCAAACTGCTCCCAACAATCTGGAGCCAGTGAGACTATGGCATTCCCAATTGGGGAATGTTGTGAGGCTGAAGGTATTGGGGAGGGGAAGGATAAGGGGAAAGGAAGGTGGGGAAAAGGGGAAATACCTGGCTATTCAGATCTGGTCACCAATCACGGCTAAAGGCCATTTCAAGCAACGTTTCAATTCTGAATGGTGGTCTTTCACCAGGGCGATACTGAGAGTATCTTCCACTCTGGAACGTGCGCAAATATACTATATATTATTTTCAAATGAATTATTTGTGAAACAACACAAATTAATTAAATAAAAACTACTTGCGCACGCCGGGATTTGAACCCGCGACCTTCGGATTCGTAGTCGAGAGCCTTACCCCTCGACCGTGGAGGCCGTCATGTATAAATAACAATATTTTTATACCGATTATATTTCAAATAAACATACAGGGGTTAAACTTTATAACTCTAATAATAAAGACAAACAAATAGATAATTTAGAAGCACTTGAAATTGGGAAATCATTGTAGTATTTTGAATAACCAAGTGAATTTATCTTATAGTCCTACTCTAGATATTTTTTCAGTGAATCCCTCGGTTCTCCTGAAAAAAACCTAATTAAACCTAATCCACTTCGGTCGCCTCCCGCTCCAACATCTAAATATTTATACATGTCTGTCATTATTTTGCATCTTATGTTAATTTTAATATTGTCTCGACGAAGGAGGGGTACGTCCGCAACCGGTAGATCAATATATTAAATTGAAGTTGTGTAAAACAAATGTATGTTTAAAGTACAACAAAATGAATATCTAATTTAAGTCACCATCAATCAACTGCTGGAATAGGATTTAACACAAGAAGGAAAATTTGTATGAAAAGCAAGAGCGGTTTACCTAATTAATGAATATAATTATATTATATTAGGTAGGCGCTATTATCAAAAGTAAACGGCCGAACTAAATCCCGATGAAAACTAATCAATTTTTAGAACATCTCGCAGGAATAACCGTGTGAAATTTTCCGCGGCTCTTAAAATTTATCTGCGATTTTCGTGAAGATCGCTTCTACGAAGATCTCGGACGGGAAATTAAAAGCACTCCGGTCCAATAACAGGCCGAAGCAGAAATTGCTAGATGCTATCATCGCAAGGCGGGGGAATTTTTAATTTCAAACGAAAGTGCGACCGGAAATAGTTCCTGGCATAAATAACGAAGCCTTCATTGCCGAAAGGCTGCGGCCGTATTTCAAGCCGGGGTTGTCGATCGTGGTAAATAAATCTAGGGACCCGGCCGGAGATGCTATCGGATGATTCGGATGAAGGTAGGAGGCTGATAAGAAGAGGAGTGCTGAACACAATCGAATACTGCCAGATTATAGGACGTGATAAATTAAAATTTTCCATTTTTATACAAAATGAGATCTCTATTGTATTCGCATTACCACAAACCCAACGCAAGTTCGAACATTGATAAATAATATTTTTACTGAAATTCTTCTCGTGTTATTAAAAAAAAAACGATTAAGAATTTAAACGATTTAAACGGAATATTCCATTCGCGTTTTTTCCGCAGATACTTGATTTTAATTTTTAAACGTCCCGATGGATGGATAAATTCGATAAAAAATATCGTATTTGCGGATCACCGGTTTGACAGGGAACTGGGAACGGACCTGGAAGTGACAAGGGAAAAATAAACAAAAAAACGTACTCGGGGCACTTATCGCTGTCGGTTCAAACGCGCATAGATGACAAACGACAAACATCCCGCCCGGCATTGACGTAAGACACTGACTACTTTTATCTGCACATATCTACTAACTTTACCTATTAATGAACTCATGAAATAATGATTCGCAACCACTCGGGCCACGTAGTGCTATATCTGGCACCAAATGACCTGTTCTCATAAAACTCGTTATATCTCCTATTCTATTATGGTCAGACAAATAATACAAATAGTTTCAGAAAGAGAGAACACCAAGCTTTCTCTTTGTAATTAAAGTTTACCATTCACCATATATCCTCCCGAATAATTTGAATTAATTCGATGAAATAACATTTAGCATTTGAGAAATATTGATCAAAGTTTGCCAATTTTTTAATAATTATTTTTTTACATAAAACGACAAAAAATGAAGTGACAATAAATAACCTTACGTTTTTCTAATTAAATGTGTTTTTTCCTATACAGTAGCATACAGTATTTAAGAAAAAAACATGGGTAAGAGATTAAAAAAACATTATCTACCTAATTTTTCTTTTATTGCTTTATACTTTTCCTTTAGATTTTTTTTTAATATTGCTAATTATTATTTATATTCACTTAACATGCTTACAAAAATATATCCCATGTTATATTACATACCAAGTACAATGTGACCTTAGAAGGGAGTATCCCAGTAAGAACACATTTGTTTCGAATTTGGAAAAAAAATACCTTCCATGAAATGTATAAATAAATGTTTGTATATATTATCGATAAAATATTACATTAGGGATAGCTATAATTCTAGAGGTATATTAGCTACATACAATAATGTATTCAAAGAATTATTTTTGGTATTTACTTTGTTCTTAACCTAACCAGGAGAACCCCTGAGAGTGGTATTAAAGTGAACCGTAGCATACATTATTGTATTAATAGTACAAAAAAAAACAGCAGGTATAGATTTTATGTTCATGTGGTGATGAGAACGTCCAAGTAACAGCAAAGGGTGGTTCTATTTTACAATTAATATATAGTGGTGTTATAACTGTTATTCATATACCAGGAATAGGAAACCAACATAATATTACATTCCTAATTTCTACGTATTGTTAACGCAGGTTATAATTTTGCAAATGGACCATTTGTTTCTTATCTCTACTAATAGTGAAAAAGCCACAAGCTATTGCGAAGCTCCCGAGGGGGACAATGTAGTTCGGTGAGAGTGGTGATGCTGCAAAAGTGAGATAAATTCGAACAGTGACCTCAATCTCCCGTCAATTATATTTGATCCACACTAGAAAATATTTAACACTCCAAATGCAGAAACAAGTCGGTTTGGTGGACTTGGACAAAATTAATAAATAGGTATCAACTAAAGGGGACTACTTAAGAGGATTTCTACTAAGGATAGTTACGTAAAATTCAAAAAAAATGTTTTATGACACGTAATCGTTTATGAATGGAAGGTATTGAAATATTTTGTACGAACAAAACTACCTCGGTAGCAAAGAGGGAAATTTCTTGGCTCTGAGCCTTGAATTCGAGGTGTCAAAATGAGTGACAGAAAATAACAGATAATTATCCCCATCCTATCAATTATTAGCTTCCCTCTCATATGCCGTTATGGATATCTCTGTTATGTTGTTTCACTCACACATTTAATTATTATTATGTAATCAAGCAGTCTATTTTCCACTAATAATAGCTGTCTTATATAAATCATTATATAGAATTGTCTTAACACTGTTTTATTTAGTATTTATTTATTATATTACATATTATTGATGTCTCCCTCTTACACATAATACTTTCTAATTGTTGCCTCCCTCTAATATTTTATTCTCCTTTCTCTCTTTGTTTGTGATATATTCTGTCTCACTCTATTGTTTTATGTACCTTTAAATACGTTAACTCTGTATTATTCATTAGTAACTGTACTTGCCCTGATGAAGCTAGATCTAAGCGAAACCTGTTGGCGTTGAAATGCAATAAATTCGTGGTTTACAACAAAGTGTTTGTTTTATTTTAAGATTATTATTGTTTATGGAGTTTTTTAATATATTCCCGTATTTTGAATGTATCTTTTTTTATAATAAAGTATATTTGCAACCTCTCCCTGTTTCCTCTTTCGGCATCTCCAAGGTGAAAGACCACCTTTCAAAAACAAAAGACCCAGGTAATTTCTTAACCTGCTTCTTCCATACTCATTCTCCTACCCCATTACTCCAAAATAGTCCCAAATTGGGGATGCAAAAAAAATCACTTTTGCAACTCTGATGCGGTATAAAATGTATCAATTAAAAATGCATTCGGTACAAATTCGAGACTTAGCGGTAAGCAATTCACTTTAAAAAAAATATTCAAAAAAATTTAAATTACTCACCTTTCTTGGATAGAATTTGATGAGAGTAGAAACCTGGGCAATTTACCTGAAAAGGAGAAAAAAAATACATTAAAACAAAAATAAAACTTCTTTTTTTAATGAACAGACCATTGTTCAATTACACACAGACCACAACACGAAATGAAAAAAACAAGAAATAGTCATTTTATTTTTAAATACCATAAGTAAGCTTTTTAGCGAAGAATTATGTTTTGTAAAAGGGTACCTACCTCATTAGATAGTAATGACCTTTTTTGTCTCTAGTTCTAAAAGTGACATTTGAATTTGCGCTTGACGTGAATTGTCAATGATGTCAAAATCTATATAATGTTTAATAATGTTTACTAGCTAATTATGTTTAAAGTAAATAATATCGTAGTTGGTAAAATACTTAATATTGAGTTTTCCTCTTGTTAGAACGTCACAAATATTTAGTTTTTCTCGTGTTAAAACATCGCAAATATTGACATTTTTTTTATGAATGTCGCTCGCTAAATTCAACTGACAGCTGTCATCCGAAAGAACCGGAACCGCAGTTAAGTAAGAAGGCTTTAACCCTAAGGAAAAACGTAAGGAATCTTCCTTAAAAAGAACGGGAATAGCGCCCCTGGTTAGATAATGAAACAGCTATAAATGCGTTATAACAATGAATAGAAGTAAGGTATTCCCTAAATATGTACAAAATAAATCGATAAAACCATTGTAAATATGCCTTAATACTGGTAATAATCAAATATTTAGAAAATCAGCCGTGAAACACGACATAGCAACTAAGATGGGAATACCCAATATCATAATAAATAATGCTCTGAGATATTATTTTTTAAACGTGCAAAAAGCTAATTAATTTCATAGAATCTTCATTATAAAATGTATGGACAAGCCTTTTTTCCCACTGGAAAAGTACTGTAATTTGTAATGTATTATTAGGGCGATTAAAACAATTATGTTTAATTAAAAATAAATTTATAATCGCAGAGCGTGTTTATATAGCGGGGTTGAACAGTATCATTTATTAACTGCAAACATTATGAGAACCCGATGTGTGGGTTTTGTATGAGGGATTAATGAACGATTTAAATTAAATATTAACCCTCAATCGATTCGCGGTAATAACTCACATGATGTGATTACACGAATCATTGGGACATCCATGGCGTGTGACGTTAGTGTGGCTACCAACAAAGTGTATTAATAATATTAGAATGCATAATACAAATCGCCAGTGCAGGAGACAGATAGATCTACTGTACTGACTAACAATGTTGAATGTGCAAAATGCTAACCCTGCATCAGAGCTGTTCAAAGGTGCTATGATACATTTAACCAGGGTAATAGAGGTTTGTGGAAAATATCCACGTAAGTATATATTATTTCTTGTTTATAAAAACAATAAACATTTTTAAGAATTGTACCAGTCTGACGATGGCCGCGATAGACTGAAAACCGGTCAGGTCAAAAATAAAAAGTGGAGAGAAGTTTAAAAGTTGTTTAAAAAAAAATCATCATGATGGAATTCCACCACGAATTATCAGTATAAAAAACAGAAATAAGAAAAATGTAGACACGAAACTTTAAACAGCTTTTACGCAAAGCTGCCAATAAGGAACTCAAGTGAAAATATTATCGGTTTATATAAAACTTTTATTTTTATAACGCCTATTGTCTTTCCTTCTTTCAATTTGCTTATGTGAAAATCAAAAATGATGTGAGATGTGTAATAATAATAATAATACTTGGACGATTTATATAGCGCCGTTTTTGTGAAAAATCACGGGCGCTGTAATGGCTGAACTTCCCACCCAATTTACTGCACTATGATAGGCGACCTCATAATGACAGGAATTACATCCATAATGAAAACGAAGCAGAAGACCAATTCTACCGACGGTCAAGATCTCTAGATAGCCTTCTTCAGTCTTCAGTTGACCTTACTGCGGGGAGCTGTTTCGTGAGATGACTGAAGGATCGGTTTGAAATTAATTCAGATTAATTATGAATTCTGGTTTACACTAACCTTCTCTATTATTTAGCGCCCAGTTCTTTAGATAATACTTGGTTACAAGATTACTTAAATAATGCAATACTTACAACTGTCAACTTACCTTCGTCTTTCAAATTAACACACACCCTGAGATAGATTTTAGATAATTAAAATCACCTTAATACTAGACTAACTTAGAATCCTCAAATTACATTAAATAGATTTATGTTGTAATACATAAATATTTATTTTATTTAAAATCTGGAATTAAAGAATCAAAGTTACAGATGCTTGTTGAAATAATTTACCTTAAATATAAAAAATAAAACGTGTTATACGCTGTTGCCCACGCCAATTGAACAATGCCAAAATTACCGATTCCGACTCTTAATTTTTGCCAAATATATTAAACGTGGTTTGAATTAAAAAAAAAAAAAAACTCAAGTAAATTAGTACATCTTGAATAACTAGATTTGAATGTATTGGGGTTATTAAGCATTCAAACCTACAGCAGATTTTAAACTAGTCTAAAGGTCGACAGAGAAATCCAGAAAGAAAGTATGAGAACAATCATTTATTTATCCTTCGTGCAGAGCATAAAAAATCGCACAGAATTGCGGCAAAAGTGTCCCTACACCCAACGATAAAGCGATTTGTACAAATAATGAAACGCCCGCGAGGATTGGATAAAAATTCCCTCACGTAATTACGGCCTCCCCGCGTCACGAATTTTAATGAACTGTTTCACAAAATAAACATTTTTTTGCCGAATAACGAAATGTTGAAATAAACGAGATGCAAAAAAAATGGGTTTTTTTGGTTTCGGCTAAACGTTTCTCTTTTTGTATTCCGCCCCAATATGCAAATATAAAACACTTATCATAATTGTTTGTTTAAACAAAATATTTAAAACATTGGTACGATAAAACTCTTGAATAATTTCGAGTAGGTCACCTACTATTGTGTTTAAAATCTTGATAAGGAATCCCTAAATGAAACTGCCATTTGCCGGAGCTTCGGATAAATAATGAAACACTACAAGGTAAATACCACTTTATTAATACGAACATACCGAGGGGTTTCAGCTATTAAGTAATTTTCATCTTGTTTAAATGCTTCTTTAAAAAGTGACCTAAAACACCGTTCCTCTTTTGCTTGCTAAACGACCAGCTCCCTCAACCGGTTAAGCATTTCTTATGGGAAAACACAACTGAATTTAATCCGCGCGAGCCGATAAGGGCACGCTATCAGCGGGTAGTGGGGTGGTGGGGTTGTGACGGTTTTTGCCTCCCCCTGTCGGTGATCATAAATCATGTCAGCAACGCGTGAGAAACCGTCCCCTGGCCGACCGATAGCAGATTTACCTCACTACATCCGACGGGCGCGGATCCTCAATCATTATTTCAAACCAACTTTATCTGCACATGTGGAAGATAAAAACTTTCAAAGGATTACTGGAGATTTTTGAGGCTCGTGCCAAACGGTAAATACTCAATGAAAAAACGCCTTTATAGAACATGCTTCTCTGGAAGAAATATCCACCATTCACGCATGACCCGTGTCAAACCGTGATATTTCAGTTTGGTGTGATTCTGCATTTTTTCTCGTATCTAAATACTTACTATAACAGCATAAACGAAATATCATACCGAACTAATCCAACAGCTTCCTAATCCATTACATGGCAGCCTCCGTAGTGTAATGACCAAAGCATTCGATTTTAGAGTCAGGAGGTAGAAGGCACGATTTCTGTCGTAGCGCACAAACGTGTATTTTTTTAATATAAAGTCATTAAAGTAGAAAAAAAACTTCACTGAAAAAATAATCTAAAGACTCGTTATTACATATTAATTATTTTTTAATGAATATTTGGGTTTGGTGAGATTATAATGACTATGTCACTTTTAAAAAGTGTGCCGATTCATACGTGTGTTGATTTATGATGTTGGAAACGAATCGTACTTACACAATTTTAACAATATTGGTGGAAACAAACAAAATATGTGTCAGTAGGCACCTATACAAAAGGGTATTTTCAATTAATTTTCGCCCTTCTCAAGGTAGCGTTAACCAACATTTTATTGCTTAAATGTAAATGGCATTTTTGTGCGCACTACTTTGTACGTACGAAACTGCACATAGTTTCATCTATCAAAAGCATTTTGTTTGGCACTGGATTTTTACCAAATAAAATTTGGCTTTGAACTCAAAGCGGTTAAAACAAAAATGTGTGGAAACCGCTTTATTTGAGCGCATAATGCAAACAATTCGCCGCAAACCGAACTTTGTCAATAAACGTTGTTCAGAAACCACAAAAATGTCAATAATAACCAAGTAAGGCAATTTTTTTATTTTTTATTATTTGTTTTTTTTTTTTTTCAATAACAATAATAATAGTTATACATAATAATGAGTAGTTAATATTATGTACAAGAAGTTAGGTAACATTAATAGATATAAATATAGCTTATACTTACAATTAAAAAAAAAATTGATTTTAATCAGTTTTATTTTACATTTTTGTGAAGACTATTAAAATGTTTTATCTCTTTGCAAGGGTAACTTTAAAAAATTAATACTATAATGCATTTATTTAATTTTAATATATAGTAAATTGTTACAATAATAGACATCAAATGGTATTATGGTGCTAGAATGATGAGATGTATATATGTTTTGAAGTAATGGAATTTAGTTTATTTATTTATTTTTATAATAGTGAATCTGTAATTTTTTTTTAACTTCTTCAGGAGATTATTAAAAAATATATTCTGTTGTAAATATAATTATTGTTCATTTGTTGTGTATAAAATAAATGAATTGAGATATTATATTTATGCCATAATAAGAATTTAGTTTTGATTGTTTTAGCGTGTTATCTTTGAATATTTGTAATATTGAGTCTTTTTTTATAAGATGTATACAATTTTTGGAACTTGGAAAATTTTGTACAATTTAGCAGATGCGAATGTAGATAGATTTTTTTTTCAGTATTACTTTAATAATAATTCTTAGAACCACCTTTACAGGGCTTACGATTTCTTCGTACGCACCTCCCCATCCAATAATTCCATACTGAATTATTGAGTGTACTAAAGCGTAATAAACTTTTTTTAAATTATCTAACTTAAGGGCGAGAGGGACGTCGGCGAGTTATTATTTGTTAATTTGTTATTATTTGTGACAAGTTTAGTGTGTATCTGTTCCATTTAATATGTTGATCTACAATTTACTCTAAGGCTGCTCTCTGACGGTCCGGTGAGGAATGAACATTTCACTCGTTACTGGAGACACTGCGCAGAAAAGTCCCACAATGAACTGTGTTGCAAACCGTTACCTTACTTTAGCAAACTTAACTTTTCTGTGCAGTGTCTGCAGTAACGAGTGAAATGTTCATTCCTCACCGGACAGTCAGAGAGCAGCCAAAGATACTTTATTTCAGTCGCACGGTTTAAAATGGTGTATAAGCTATTACAGAGAGTTTAGTAACATTTTTTTGTGTAAAATTATTTCAATGTTGGGTTCGGAACTTATTGACAACTATGTATCGCTGGTTATATCAGATATGCCCCAGACGTCCGTTTACATAGCATTTAAAAAAAGCATTCTCCGCGAATGAGCCCTCGTCGGTTTAGTGCCACGTCCTCGGGCGAGCCATGAAACACGAGCAGCTTGTGTCGCTGTACACTGAACGCTCTGGAGGACCCTTGACTTTTGTTTCTATCTACGACCAACACTTTCTTATTACTCGCGCACGGACCTCCACTTCACACCTAAGACGTTACATTTAGACTCATCTGAGAAATGTTGAGATTCGGTTTGCCTCTTGCTGTATTTTTTTATTCTATAAGGTCTCACTAAAAAGAATAATACGAACATAAAACATTATTTTTCCACAGTCTTTGTTTTCCTTTATTTCTGATTATGTTAAGAATATCTTCTTTCGCAAAAACGTGATCACATATTTGCGAAATAAATAATCACCATTAAATTAAATGTACCGACGAGAAACACAAGACAAACTGTAATATTTTATTTATTAGCAAAACTTACACAACCAACTATCAGTCTCATTCGTTAACCAATAGGATGCATGATCTGGGCAAATTTGGAGGTTTGGAGGTGTTGTTGATGTATTTGCTGACTCCATTTATACAGTAAAGCGTCATCTTTACCAGCACATTGATGAATCCTACAATATATATTATTGTAGCGTGGGTAATGTAGCGTTAATAATTTGTGTTATAATATTGTATTGGTTTTCTATTTCATGTTACTGTTAAACGTTTGAAAAAGATTGTTCATTATTTTATGGTTTAGAATCTCTACGTATTAATTGTTTGTTTGTGTTTAATTCGTAGAACTCCATTAAAAATGTTATCATTAACTTCTGCAAGTATTTTCAGTTTTTATTATTGTGACAGCTGTTTCGGCGTTCAAGGCCATTTTCAAACTGCGATTAATCCACATTGTGAAGACTTATTTATATTTTATTCACTCCCACCGCATTCTAATTTGGACGGGTTTTTAATTTTTCTTCTAGAAGAAAATAATTTATAAGATAAAGGCTTTAAATATAAAATCCCTAGCGAAGTAACACGTAAACAAATAGAATCATTAGATATTGACACCCAAATGTCTCTGCGCAAAGTGGAAAATAATAACTTAACAAAACACAAATTTTAGAGAAAACACTAAAAATAGTAAAATCAAAAAATTTGTATTCTATCAGTTCAATTATGATTTACATTAAATAGAAAAAAAATTAAATGGAGTTCTACGAATTAAACACAAAAAAAATAATTAAAGAGAAATTAATTTGACACAGATAATGAACCTGATGCTAGAAGGTCAACGGTCTGACTCCTCACATTCAGAATGTTTATTTTGCAAAGGACTTTTTTCGCAAGACACCGTGGAGAAATGGGGATCCAGTGGCTAATGCGTGGATTCTGGGCACACATTTATTTATTTGATTTTACGCCCGTCTGGGCTTTTACATGGATTTTAAAACATAATATAAAGAGCTATTAAAAATTACAAGTACATAGAGATTCTAAACTATAAAGTAATGAACTTTTTCAAACGTTTAACAGAGACATAAAATAGAAAACCAAAACAATATTATAACACAAATCATTAAGACTACATTACCCACGCTACAATACGGCATATTGTAGGATTCATCAAAGTGTTCGAATAGATGACACTTTACTGTATAAATGGCGTCAGCAAACACATCAACAACATTGAATGGTACAGAGAATGATACTTGGATATGTAATTTTTGAAAATAAGTAATTTATTTGGCTTGTTTTCTATCAGAATGTTTTTATCCATGACACTATTTCATAATCGGGTACCTTTCCGGTATTTGATTCCATTTAATTCAGAGGAAATATATAGCTGAACCTAATACAAATCTTTTATTGTTGTGACTGATTTCGTAAGACGTACTCGTATACCTTAAAAATAAAATGGTATTCCATGTTTGGCTACTCCTCTATGAATGGTAATGCTAAGTAAAGCGCACATGGGTTAAAATATAATTTTAAATTTCTCTACACCTTTATGCAGTGTTAAATGTTAATATAAAATTATGAGAACTAACTATAATCTAATGGGAAAATTAGGATTTTCAAATGTTCAGGCCAATACAGCTATCGGGGTCAGACACATTATAACATTATAAATTATTAGTAAAGCACCTTTTTGGATGGTAACATATTTAGCACAAAAAATAAGATGACTTATATTAATTTTAAGTACCTTACTGAAGCGATGGCTTC